>JAMPIV010009226.1:145000-353102 GCA_024509875.1 Oreohelix idahoensis
TCCCTCTCTGCAACCCCCCAGCACCCCGCACCACAGAGAAGCACAGAAAGCACGCAACTCTGGCATAATCTTAACTTTGTGCTTGTGCTGCACCGGGAGGACCCCCAGATGCCACCTAGGCCAAAGAAGGCCACTCTTGCCCCACCCATTCCGATGCCGATGTCCCCGCCCGCCCCACCGTTCGGTGTCACCACGCCCCCCAGGTATGTGAAGGCACCCGTCTGCACCAGCCGCCGATTCCCCACCGACACGGGCCCAGGGCCGCTCACACCGAGCGCCACGACCTCAGACTTCTTTAAATTGATAATCATGGGCAATATTGTGGGTATAAAAGCGTGTTCACTCCAAGATGTAGAAATCTGAGAACGTCAGCATATACTACTCGCTAATATGGTCGTTACAAGAGCACAGGCACAGGCTCAAGAGGAAGAAGAAATGACTAACAATCATGACAAGGAGGAAGATCAACATCTTATGCCGATATTAACGAAGACATCATTTATTGATATGCAAAAGAATGACAATTCTTTAAAAAGATTTTTCAAATTGGTAAAATCAGATGATGTTGATTGCTCAGAAAGGTCACAACCTTGGTATACAATTAAAAATGACATATTAATTCGTAATGCTAGAGATGCTACATCGGTACAGCAGCAAATTATGGTACCAACCAATATTCGACCTTACATTCTCAGACATGCGCATGATACAAACTGTGCAGGCCACATGGGCTTTGCTAGGACGAAATATAGAGTCTTACAACATTTTTATTGACCTGGAGTAGTCAGGGATGTCAAATTATTTTGTCGTTCGTGCAAGACATGCCAACAAGTGGCTACAAAGGGTGCTTACCATAATGCACCTATACAGGCTGCGGATATTTCGGTGCGACCATTCGAAAAAATGGCCATAGTCTTAATAGGTCCACTGTCAGTTCCGTCAGCCAGAGGTCATAGATATGTCCTCACCTGTATTGATATGTGCACCAGGTGGCCGGAGGCAATACCTCTTAAACATATTGCTACAACCGATGTGGCTGATGCACTATTCCTCATTTTTACGAGAGTGGGGTTCCCTGACAATATTTTATGAGACAGAGGAACACAGTTTGTGTCAGATGTCATGTCGCATGTCATGAAACTATGCAATATTGATAGATCTCTTAGCTCTGTTTATCATCCTATGTCCAATGGCATGATAGAACGTTTAAATAAAACGCTGAAACAACTACTGGGGAAAGTGACCACGACGTATCCACAAGACTGGGATAGAGTGCTCCCAGCAGTGCTGTTCGCTTATCGGGAAGTCCCAAACGAACACACTGGGTTCTCGCCTTTTGAGCTCATGTATGGTGCTCCACCACGAGGACCCATGTCGATAATAAAACAATTACTTACAGGTTCGGAGATGACTCAGGAATGCCAGTCATCTTATGAGTATGTGGTGAATCTACGAAAGACACTTATAGACGCTTGGAAAATAGCGACTGATTCATCTGAAAAGGCAAAAGAAAAAGCTAGATCTCTTCAAAACCGTTGGAAAAAGTTAAGGAAATTACTTCCTGGAGACAAAGCTTACGTCCTGCTACCAACGAGAGAGAATAGCCTTCTCATTTCGTGGAGTGGTCCATATGAAATTATTTCAAAATTGACAGATGTTGATTACATTCTTGACGTGAAAGGCAAGAATAAAACCTTTCACATCAACATGCTCAAACAATTCCATGATAGACCTGAATATCTCAAACCTATCTTAGATGCTGTTAATGAAGTAATCATTGATCATCCTACATCTTATTCTTCGTTGTCAGTGATTCAAGAAGAACCCACTTCTTTTCATGATGTACCTTTGCAACTTCCTGTCATGTCTCTTTATCCGACAGAATCATGGGTAAATGTATCTATTTGTCCGGATCTATCCAGCGAACAACAATCTCAAATTCTTTCTATTTTAGAGTCATATCAGCAAGTTCTGTCTAATATTCCAGGCCGAACGTCTATAATCACTCACGATATTAGACTCACAGATCACAAACCTATTAAATTAAAGCCTTACCCTATCCCTATCCACTTTCAGGATCAGGTTGAAAAAGAATTACTTCAAATGTTACAGCTTAACATTATTGCACCATCAGAGTCTGCTTATTCTTTCCCAATGGTTATAATCAAGAAGAAGGATAATAATATCAGATTATGCATGGATTTTCTTAAACTCAATTCCATAACGGAGTCTGACGCAGAGCCAATGCCAGTTCTTGACGAATTACTGTCAAAACTCTCTAAAGCAACCTACTTTAGCAAATTTGACTTAGCCAAGGGATATTGGCAAATACCTCTCACGGAAAAAGCAAAACATTTCACGGCTTTTTCTACCCCTAAGGGTCTCTTTCAGTATAATTTCATGTGCTTTGGCTTGGTAAACGCACCAGCGACTTTCGTTCGGATGATGAGGAAACTATTTTCTCATAGGTCTGATATCATCTCCTATATAGATAACATTTGTTTGTTCCACAACTCTTTTGACGAACATGTTTCTGGATTGAAATCTCTTCTCGAAATTCTTCGCTCTAATAATCTGACAGCGAATCCTTCGAAAGTTCAAATAGGTTTCAAAGAAATTTCTTTCTTAGGTCACAGAGTGGGCCATGGATTTCTGAAAACTGAGGATAAAACTATCTCGAAGATTCTTAACCTATTAATTCCTAAGACTAAGAAGCAGGTGCGGAGTCTTCTCGGCCTTATACAGTTCAATAATAAATTTATGCCTCATTTATCTTCAGTTACGTCAGTCCTGTCTGAGTTAACTACGAAAGGCTCCACTAATAGAATTGTCTGGACGGAGGCCTGCAACATAGCTCTAGTCCATTTAAAGCATTACTTTTCATGTGCACCAATTTTAAAACTCCCTGATCCTCATCTCCCATTTATTCTCAGGACAGACGCTTCGATGTACGGTATTGGTGGCTCCTTGATGCAAGAAGTAGATAGAATGCTTCATCCCGTGATGTATGTGTCGAGGAAGCTCACAAAGACAGAAACTAGATATCCAATTATTGAGCGCGAGCTTCTCGCGATCATATGGGCTGTCACAAAGCTTCAGCGTTACCTTCTTGGTTCTCGTTTCATCATTGAGACAGACCAGAAGGCCCTGTCGTTCCTTCAAAAATCCAACATGAAAAACGCACGAGTCGCACGTTATGCAATTAATTTGCAAATATATGACTATATCATTCGACCTATTGAGGGCAAGTTCAATGTGCTTGCAGATGTTCTGTCGAGATGTACACAGACAGACCTGCCCGATTCTCAAGGATATGACATTGCTGCGACCCATTGACCAAGGTGCACTGCTGATAGTCTACAGATACCTCGCTAACTTAAAAACACTATCTTGACAATATCCATAACCAGATACATATTACCATCGTTATCAAGAGAAACAACTCAAGTCATTTGAAGACAAGATAAGAGACGTTTTGTGTGGATACATTCAAATCGTTTCACACTACATCAAGTTCCATGAACAGTACATAAGATCTGATTTCCGGACAGTCATGACGTATGCGGTAAAGGAACCAAATCAAATAGTATCTCAAGTAAACAGTATACGGCTCTTTGTCATATGTTAATGGCAATCCTTCACAAAATGACTGGGATGCAGAACTTTAAAAAGATCATATTTCCTATTCCAGCAAACGAACTTCAAAATGTTGGGGCTCAGAGACTGTGACACTCAAGAGGCAACATATGAAAAGAAATCTCACACAAGAAACAATAGATTCGATACGCCTATGGAGAACTTCGCCATTTGAACATTCTTTTTTGTTATTACTTAAACCAGTTATGTGACTCTAAAGTGCTAAAATTGCAAATAGTAAGCTTTCACACTAATGAAAGAAGAACCTATCATTGAAGACACTCAGTAACTATAGTTAACTAGTTTTACACAATGCTACAGACAGCACACACACGATCATGTGGACATTTACATTAACGTAATTATTATACTTACTTAATACTATTTAATTAGTTAGATCTTTCATTTCATTCATCTTTTAATTAAATGCATTCAGATATTTCATTTTCCAAAACTTCACAATTTCACTATCCTATTTCTTCACATTTTCATTGATTTTTCTCATTTTTCCATGATGCTGACTACATTCCATAGACTGTTGCTCAGGTATGACATAGACTGGACGGTAACTTCTCACATTTTCTAAAAATGACTTCCTATATGGAAAACTTTCAGTTTTCGCTGGGGGGCGGGGGGGGGGGGAGGGGGGCGGGGTAAAAGTGTTACCTATCACTTTGCTCACAGGCTGGTAATTCATCGCTGTGCGCAATGGAGCAGAACGCGAATACGCTTCGATTGTAAAAGCGTGCGAGTTGTGGAATGTGTGTGACACAGGTATTTAGTGTATGACGTGGACAGGGTCTGCGGCGGGGGGAACGAAGGTTATCGTTAGGACAGTTGTGTCTGGCTTGTGTTTTCGAAATGTACGGATATTTTATGTGAGAGCGACAGACCAGTGTTTATTGTTATAAAATATTTCAGAGTCAGGATAATTGACTCAATTCATTAAGAATGTGTGCCTGATTGTGTGTGGCTTAAGGAGATGGACAGTAAGTGATTTGAATCAATACGGATTTGTAAAGTATGAAGGCGTCGTAGACGATACATAGACATTCTGACTTTAAACCGGCACAACGACATTATTGCTTATGGCTGCTACTGATCACATTTGTATTACTGGTGTAACGTCATATCATCATATGCTCTCAAAAGAAGTGAAGTACACTTATGTTGTATTGTGACATATTAAATGTGATAAAACGTACAACAAGCTGTTGATCAAGATTATTCAAGTTGGCCATTCCGTACGTTACTGTTGAGACTGTTGTCTATTATATCAAAAATATCTTACAAGACCAGTGCAGCACATTAATATACTCGTTACCCAATAGCTTTCAATAAGTATAAGGTAACAAAAACCAAACATCACAAACAGAGGAGTGCTTCCTCAGAGAGTCGTTCTTCTGACTCTGATGCGGGGTCTTCGTCCTCGAAGGGATCTAACAAAAGTACACGCGATGAGAAAAAAAAGAACGCGTGTGTACCAATTGTGGTGGCAGGGGTCATAGTGCTGATAGCTGCACTACCCCAATTGAACATGCAAACTCCGCGGTTGTGTTGGACACAATTAACAGTGAGGATTGTGCGGGGTGCAGCCCTCTGTTCAATGCGAACGAGAGGTTAGTGCTACAATGTGGGCATGTGGCACCATGTCTGTCGGCAGTGCATGAGACTGGCAAGGTGACTCTCCACGAAGGCAAGGTGGAGAATAGACCAGTCCGGGTGTTGAGGGACACCGGATGCACAACATTTGGGGTACGTCGGTCGTGCATCGACAACTCATGTCTTACAGGCAAAACGGTAAAGTGCACAACGTTCGGGGGCAAAGTGGAGTCTTACCCCCAGGCTTGTATCAACGTGGGCACCCCTTTCCTATCGGGTAGAGTAAAGGCGTTTGTCCTAGAGGACGCGATTGCCGATTTAATCATCGGCAATGTACGCGGGGTGCATAGTGCCAGGGGTGTAGCTGAAGCAGAGGCTCAGCATCACAAAACTCCCAAGAGAAATGATCATAAGGTACATCGTAGGCGTAGGTCGCGGCAAGTACCGAATGACATGATTAGGAGCAGTAGGGACGTATACGAGAGTCCGAAAGCTAGTGATCGCACAGTTTTGGTGCGTAACGTGCCACTGAGTGCTAGTTGGCGCACACTCAGACGAGTGTTTGATGAGGTTGCGCCGGTTACATTTGTAGAAGTATTGTTGTTACGCGACAATACCAAAATGGCACGGGTGACTTTTGTGAATAGTTGGGGTGCGCGAAAGGCAGTTAGGCAGAAGCATATGTCCTTGCTTCGGAACCATCTGCTAATAGTCGAGCATTAGCGAGGGTTAGATTTCCGGTTCGTGTTGAATAAGATGTTTCGGTTGACGCGAACCGAACCTGAGAGGCTCTGACCCGCGCCCCCAGTTCTATTATGTTATCAATATGGGGATTTTGTAAATTTGTAGAGTATGAGTTTTCTTGCGATGCTTGTGTATAATATACCATGTTATCGTATACATATAACTATATTGTGAGAAGATGATTGTGTTGCGATAACGTAGTGTTTGATTAGTGACAATCAGGTATTTAGATTTTGATGTAACATGCATTATATTTAAACTATTCCAGGATTAGTCAGTCGGTGGTATTTGTCACGACTGGAAGTACCTCGGGGGTATTTGTACATGTTTCCTTTTTTAAGTCTAGTGTGTGAGAAGGCATGTACGACAATGGCGTTGATCAACTTTGGCATTCCTTATTTGCAAGAGGAGGTGCTTTCTTGGCATTTTGGTTCGTCATTACTCTAGTGGGTATTGGCGTCACTCCTCCAATGGAAGAAAACTGCGTTTTCTTTCTTAAGAGGGGGAGGGGTGGATGTCATAGGAGAAACAATCACTAAATTTTATAGTGGCCACACTGGAGAGTGATAATACCCGTCCAGCCGGTTTTGGCTAGAGCGGAAGCCGGAAGAATGGGTTTGGCGCAAGGAGGATTCTTGCGATGGCCGTCGTCCTGTGAAGGACGTGTTTAGGGTGCCTTTGTCAGCAGTTGTGCTGGGAAGTCTACGGATGCCAGTAGGTTCATTCTTATTGATGTGTACATATGTTCAGGAGTAATTGATTTGTCACTAGAGTGGTATTGTGGTTCCTAGTGATTTTCTCCTGGAGATCAGTTATTTGCATTACGTACTGTGCTTTGTAAGTAGTGCATTCCGCCTGTGAGTGATAGTCATGGCGATTGCTGGTTAGACTATGTCATTGATCATTTTGGCTAGTATGTTGAGATATAGTGTATCGCAAGTCATTGGCATTCATGGTGTATCATGTATTGCATTTCTTTGTGTGTGTACGAGTAGAGTCATTAAAGAGAGAACTTACCTGTTGCCGGTGTTATGGTGAGTTTGTGTCAGATAGTGTAGTGGTCATCCTCTAACCATGAGACTGGGTGTTGATATAGTATTATATTTATATGATGATGTTGATAAATCCACGCTATACTATTCTCTTGACAATATGAATGTCTTTTTTTAAAATTGTGTGTGAGATAAAGACTGTTCCATTAGTGTTCTTTTGTAGACAATCCTGTGCACAAGACGGCTGCCAAAGAATTCTAAGTAACTGTTTGTATATCTTCTTTCATTCACAGATAAAGCATTTTACAGCGTTGTGTTAGACGTGATACTCCCAAATATTCCATTATTTTTATACATACACAAGTAAACTATACTACATAACAACGAAATGGAACATACTTTGTTGCATCATATGAATTGTGCCAGTGCACTGTGCAGAGCCTGTGGCAAGAGAGCCTTAACTTCCCAAACAAAAAGTTCAAAACGGAATGCACTGAACTGTTCGAATTACGTTAGTGATCTGTTCTTTGTGTTTGGAATTAACGTATCAGATGATAAACCGACAGAGCATTCGACTATATTTTGTAGGAAGTGTTACTTACCAATACAAAACGCAAAAAGGAGGCATAATGAGAAGTGTCTTAAAACAGCCAAGTTACTATCGGAAAACAGTCAGCACATCTGGAAAGACTATGACCATAATTTAACTATAAGTGAATGTCAACTGTGCAATTATTTTGCAAAGACATCTTTTGGTGTTTTAAAAACCAAAAGCTGCTCTATCCCCTGTAATGTTCTTTCTGACCCCTCCATGTCTAGTCAGTCAGTTAGTTGTAGTCAGTCAGTTAGTAGTAGTCAGTCAGTTAGTTGTAGTCAGTCAGTTAGCTGTAGTCAGTCAGTTAGTTGTAGTCAGTCAGTTAGTTGTAGTCAGTCAATTAGTTGTAGTCAGTCAATTAGTTGTAGTCAGTAAGTTAGCTGTAGTAAGTCAGTTAGCTGTAGTCAGGATAGCTCTGTACAGCAGGAGGTTGATGTGCCTGCCCACACTAGTGATGATATTGTTCAGCTGGAGGTTGATGTTTCAGCTCACATTAAAGGCGATACCATTATTCATTTGGAGGTGGATAACACTACTCACCCTAGCATGCCAGTTTTTGTAGACCTACCAAGTCAGTTATACATACGACAAGTACATCCACCTCGCCTGTCTTCAAAAGCGACATCACAGTACAACAGTTACTTGCTAAGCCAATTTCACAACCACTAACACAAGAGGAAGAAACCCTATTCACATCCATTGTTAGAAAAAACTAGAAACAGCAAAAAATAATATCATAAAATGCAAATCGAGAGGACAGCCTATTGTACTACAAAAACTAATTAAACATAGAAGAGAAACATCAGTATCCAGAACGCAAACAAAACGTAAGCGATCTCAATTTCTCCAAACTGTTAGGAAACATATTGTTGGAACATCAACTGACTCACTAGACCTGCAGCAGGCACATGAGAGGAGAATTTGTACATTCCACTATTTCCAAAATTGAAAGACGCGCCAGCGGTATTAAAAATATAACTTCACAATTAAAATTTATAATGGAATCTCATTTGTTACAAATTTCTCCATCTGTGAATGTACAGATTCCTCCTATAGAAAAAAAAAGGAAGTGTGAATGATAACTGAGCGAAATTTTGTGGCTAGAGCAAATTATGGCAGTTGTTGCGTGAGAGTGATCCAATTAACAAAGTGTGGAAATCATTTAATAGGTGTATTTATTAAATACACCTATTTATTTATTGAATTGAACATTTCGTTTTACTCATGACCATACTCATTTTTACATAACCATCGTGATGTATGATTGAGATAATTGTTAGCTCTCATGTTTTAGGGACAATTGGGTGTGTCATTTTAAGGTAATAAATGTGGACTTGCAATTTAATGTTTCAATAATTAATGTTTGACGCATGAAACCAAAACAAAACCATGACATCCATTTTCTGCAGGTTTTCTACTTTTGATTTCTGTAATTTGTTATGCATGTTGATTGTGATCGTTTTAGTGTAAATTGCATTAGAAACAAAACATAACAAAATATTAAAAAAACTTAAATTTTACACTATTTCAGACTATTATATCTTCTGTTCTAATTGTGATAGAGTGTTTGTTCTTGTTCTAAAATTTACTCTAAGATTTCTAGTCTAGCTTTACGCAAAATTAAAGCCGGTATTTATAATTAAAAATTAGCCTAAAAGCATTAATTAAGCCCTATCAAAAGTAAACACCGCCACATTTTTTTTCTCGTTAGGAAGTTGACCACGTGACCTCTGTCACGATAGCTATAATTAGCGCGGTCAGAGAAAACTAAAAGATCGCTCGCAAACAGCCGTGTCCAGTAAGATCCTAGAACCTCTCCCACTATCGGAAGTATCCACTTAACCATGCCCTACGCCAATTGGGCAAGAAGCTTATTACCGGTAACTGCTACTTCCCATGTTGTGCCGACACCAATATGGTGATGTTGGAGTGTCCTCTACATGGCGCGGGCTTGGGCACAGTTATATGGAGATTAAGCTGTTGCCCATGCAGCATGTTCCCACTCTCCATGCAGCCGGTAGATCCAAAGGAACAACAGTAGCCGATACGGTTTGGTACCTGCCACGTGACAAGAGTTGCGGAATAATGTCGAATCAACATTAGACTGCCCTACGGACTCCGACTCTGGATTTATCCTCATGGTTTTCTCCCGACGAGTTTCTCGGGAAAATTCCCGCAAGGCAGTGGTGGTTTGAAGTCAGAGTTTTACCTTCTCATAGATAGGCTACCAACCAAGGATCATGAACCCTAAATGCCCGAAGCTGCTGGTTTTAAGGCGCCAGTGACTCCCATTCGCCACTTCTCCCGTAAGTGCAAACAGTCCCACATGAAGGCCAGGAGCTGGGCTTGATTGTCAGATGCTATTTGAGGCGCATGCCTGTCACCGGTTGCCTCCTATTTGCTCTACAGTAGTGGTCCAACAGTGGCCAAAACCTAGAGTACCTCATGCGGGTCTTCAAAGGCGTCTACCTTCGCACAAGATTGCTCTTGGCAGAGTTGTAGATAGATGGATAATAATGCTTCTACCTAGAGGGGGTTTTCACAAGATATTTCAGAAGTCAATGCAGAATGCCTCTGAGCACGTTAACATTTTATCTGACCCGCCGGCTTTTGTGAAGATTTATATTGTAGGATTTAGCGCGCTTGAGCCCCCAGATTATTTAATTTAGCAAAATTCATCTTATTAGCTCGAGATATATATATATATATATATATATATATATATATATATATATATATATATATATATATATATATATATATATATATATATATATATATCATCAATCTTTATAATTCTCGCTGTTTGTACGTCGGTCACATCTAAAGGATGCAACTGTGGTTGAAAGTTAGTTAATTGTATTGTTTCCCTTATATGTACTCTCCCGAAAATAGTAACACTCAACGAAGAAAAGTCGGTGAATTGTGCTACACAAAGTGAGTGACAGTGATATATGAATAAAATGTAAGTTTTTGATTGCGGAACCCAGTTTCATTCCGGAAACGGATTTAACTCATCATTTTGTTAAAAATAACCTTAAAATGTAAGTTTTTGATTGTTTCTTCAAGACAAAACTTTTATTTAAAGTATTGCAGACACATTGTTGGAGCTACTCGCTGGAAATGAAACAGTTTATTGGAGCATAGATACCATTATTTCCGATTATCCCAACGACGCAGTTGATTTCCCAACCGAGAACCTTAACGAGCAGTGCCCATCAGGAATGCCACCGCATTTGTTGAAATTAAAGGTTGCTGAATGTATCATGCTATTGCGAAATCTGAACGCAAAAAAATTCCTACTGAATGGCGTAAGTAAATAAATTAAGGGGCTGCTGTAAAACTGGTAAAGAATATATATAAGTATATAAACCAATAAAACGGTATTGAATCAGTTCTACAAATTAACGGTTCACATGAAACAAGGGACGTTTCGGGTTTTACCCTTCGTCATGTGACAGGGGCACCAATTTACCCTTTCTCATGTGACGGGAGCACGAGGTTTGCCCTCTAAGTATGTACCCGTTTTACATACTGGGTAAAGTTTATTTTATATTTTTATCTTTTCTCTTTTTCCTTTTAATAAGTGTTTCTGAAGAGTCATAAAACGAGAGTACTGGTTTGGTTCACCAGAGGTAGAAATTCTCTTCGATATTTTACGGGACCCAGGTTTTTATTTGATTCGGTTTCCTTGGACTTTGTGTGACATATAATGTAGTACTCTTTCATCAGAGATCATCCAAACTGAATGCAGAACATTTCTGCGTCAAAGCAAGAAATACACTGTCCAATGTCAGGGGATAAAATAGCTTGAGTCTATCTGAGTCTACTTCAACATCGGTCTGTCTCAATATCACGACCATCTCGTTGCAAGGTCAGTAGCTAAAAGACTTGTAAACATTCGTCTTCATAACGGATGTCCCTTAGTCCAATCAATCTATTGGCTAAAACCACTGGTTACAATTATTTGTGTACCACTAATGTATATGTCATCGATACTGCACTAGTAACGTTAACGTCATCTTGTCGTCATTTCCTATAACTGTCTTTTGTGTCTATGTTAAGTTTCTTTTGTTTTATAGGTTAATTATGAATTACGTCATCAGTCTCTGTTGTCTCGTATGTTAGATAGAATTGAGGGTATCTTTTATATAATGACGTCATCAATCCGTTCACAGTCAGCCACAGTTACAAACAGGTGACAAGGACAAGAATTACATATAGGTACTACAAAAACATACGATGATGAGAAACATACACCAAATGAGCGATAGAAGCAGATGGAAAAAGTAAACAACCACAGTGATGAGCGAAAAAAGAACTATAATAATGCAAGAAAATGGTAAAACCTGAAAGAAATACCGAAATAAGAAAGTAAATAATCAACGAGAATGAAAAAAACTTTGGAACAAGTAAACGGTCACTTAGCTAGATCCGTAGATGCTTGGAATAAAACACTGAGGTAGCTTGTCCAAGAAAACGTCTAAGGAAGTGACGTATAAGATAGCGACAATTTAAAAAGATACAAAAGGATACGAAACGAACCAAAACAAAAACATAAGAAGATAGATCGAAAAAACAACGAATAAAGAAGAATGAAAAAGAGAGAAAAGCAACCAGAATTTATGCAAAATGACGCTGGACATTAAGGCCTTTTGGAGATAAACAGCCCATTGAAAAAATAAGACGATTCTCCAACGAAAAGCGAGTCCTGTCATCACCGACACATGAAAGGAGGGCAGTGACATGAATATCGGAATTACCTGAATGGTCAAGCCTATTGATATGAAGGGCTACCGGTAAATGTTTGCCATGATATATGACATTTAAGTGCTCACGAAACCTGTCTGTCAAACGTCTGCCAGTTTCACCTTATAGGTAATGCCACACTTCTTGCAGATGATAGCATAAATCAGGTTTCTGGATTCGCACGTGAAAGACTCTCTAATGACAAATTTTCCTTTTGGAAAAGTGACTGTCTGAGTTTGGAGTACAAACGGACAGCTCTTACATATACGGCGTTGGCACCGTTTAGTACCAAAGTATGAATGGCTAGTATGTCTCAAGCAACTATGTACAAGAATATCCCTAAAATTCCTATCCCTACGATATGCCACCAAAGGGGCATCACGAAACAAATCTCTGGTATCAGGATCAGAGTGGAGAATAGGCAGATGTCGAAACATAATTCTCTTCACCGCCAGACAGTGAGAATGAAAAGTTAGAACCAGTTTGAGTCTTTCAGATTGGACAGAAGGTTTAGTAGTGAGTACCATCTGACGAGTGAAGTGTGTGAGCGATTAAGAGCATCAGAAAAAAAATGTTCTGGATAAAGACGTCGGCGAAAGAACTCGATCATCTCTTGAGCTTGCTGGTGCAAATCATCGTCATCGTGACATAACCGACGCAAGCGAAGAAGTTGAGAAAAGGGAATGAAATTTTTACAACTAGGAGGGTGAGATGAAGTATAAAGAAGGAAACCATGAGCGTCAGTAGCCTTATAATAGACAGACGTTTTAAGACCAGTAGGGCTAATAGTCACAGTGATGTCAAGGAAGTTCACTGAAGTCGTAGAAATTTCAGAAGTGAATTTGATGACAGGATTGAAATTACCAACATAGGCAATAAATCGACGGAGGTCTATCTCAGACATGTCTATAATGACAATTCCATCATCAATATAGCGGCGGTAAAACTCAGGTATCTGTCCATCGTAACTTTGAAAGACCAAATATTCAAAGTGGCCCATAAACAGGCAAGCGTAACTAGGGCCCATCTTAGTACCCATAGCGAAGCCACTGATTTGGTTGAAGAATTTGCCATTAAAGTCAAAAGAGTTGAGAATAAAAACCAACTTATCAAGGCGAAGAAGCGGACCTGTACTTATAGTAAGATCAGTACGCTATTGAATGGCACGCATTTGGTCATAAAAGTCTTGCATCGGAATTCCATTGATGCAGAAATTATCACTAGCAGTAATAAGGGAGAACGAGTCTTAATTCCTCGCATTGACTTAGAACCGAGCGAGCCCAGTTTGCCATTTAGGATACGACGTCGTCAATTCCCAGTGATTTTAGCATTTGCAATGACGATCAATAAGGCGCAAGGACAATCTTTTAATCACATAGGAGTTTTCCTTTCTGAACCTGTTTTCGGACACGGCCAGCTCTATGTCGCCCTCACCCGGGAACAAATCATGAAACCTTGAAAGTTTTTGTTAAGAACACTTTTTATCAGGGAACATTCTTTGAAACAAATCCACACACTTTCGTAAAAATATTTTGTCATCAAATAACTTTTATATTGAATTAAAGAATATTTTAAAAATATATTACAGTTTTTGATTTACTTCCGTCATTATTGACGGGTTATTGCTAGTCTATATAAATAAAAGGCAAAGTATGTTTCAATGTTCTTAATACAAATCCGCATGCCTTATTATTTCTTAATGGATTTTGGCAGAGACTCTCTTTAGTTACCGCCGAGTAACGCCATGCAGTTATTTTATAATTTAAAATTTTAATTATGACATTACGGGTAATTAATATTTTTCGTAAGAAATGTAAAGAAGCCATTTATTTCTCAGGGGCCGTAATGAAATAAATACATATCCAATACATATCAAGGACTGTAACACAAATGTTAAAGCTATTATTTTATGTATGTTATTAATGACCATACGTTTGCTTATTTTACAAGATAATTAAAAATGTTTAAAAAAAGTTTTCTGTAGCACTTCCTTTTTTTAACTATGTAATTTTAATGGCACTTATTTGGCCAAGCGGTTTCAAATTCGATCAGAGCTGTATCGATAAATAGATTAAAACCAACGGATGTTCTGTGATGATCAACATCCACTGTTCGTGTTTAATCTTAATGAAAATTAACATGGTTTAAAGTATTATTTACAGCATTTTTATTCAATTGTAAAACAACTGTATCAACTTACTCCATGGTTGCTTTTTTCCGTTGCAATTATTTTAAAGTTATTTTATAGTAAAAACTTTAGTTGTTGCAGCAAACAAAATTATTAAATAGTTATGATCGTTGAAGGACCGTTTAAAGGGAAGTAATTTTGTCACATGTTGCCAGGTAACATAAATTGGTTTCTACTGATATTTTTTCTATGCGTAAAACAGGGCCGTAAACGGTGTCTATCGGAATCACGGGAAGCAATCCAAATGGTAAAATTATGAATCAAGGGAAACAATCAAAATGATAAAATTATTATTAAAAGGTCGTAATTTACAACTCTACATTTCTTTATTTTACACAGCAATTTAAATTATTTAAACAGACACTAGTGCTTTATGCGAAAATTTTTAAAAAAGTTACTTTGATATAGTATTTAATTTATTATTACTGTTTATATCACATTTAATTACATTTTACCGAGCAGTTTCTGTTTATTTACTAAATATTACATCGTTTTTCGAAGACGAAGCACTTCATAACTGAAACAGACTACAATATCTTTTGTAAAAGGAAATCGTCTTTATCACATTGCTGGACCAAAGAGACTTCTATAATTGACTTGTGCCAATCTCAAACGGGGTGCCCCTCGCTACAATAAGGCCTGCAGTTCATGTTGATACTTAAATTACTGTGGCCACCGCTTATATATAAAATGAGCACCAGCACAGTGGAAGCTATAGAGAAAAAGGTCAACAAGTTCATGAGGAAATGGCTAGGGGTACTACCAGGTCTGTCAAACGTAGCACTGTACTTCAAAGAGTCAAAACTTATGCTTCCTTTCAAGTCAGTTGTTGAAGAGTACAAAGTGGGAAAGGCCTGGCTCACAATGATGCTGCGCAAGTCAGCAGATGATGTGGTTAAGTCCATCCAGCCGACACTGAAAACGGAAAGGAAGTGGGAAGTGGAAGAAGCTGCTGATGCTGCCCAAGCTGAGGGAGGTAATCGGATACACACAAACGAATAAACGGGAATTTGTTCATGGAAACATCCGCTGGTGGTCCAATGCGTCAAGCAGGGAGCGCAGAGACATGATAGTTCAGGAGATAGGAGGAGCTGAAAATGATAAGAGGTTGCAAAAAGCGGCGCAGCATGCCCAACACGGGAAGGTGTCGTAGATTTCCGATAGGTGATTAAGAACAATATTAGGTCCCTTCTGAATAGAACTGACAAAGGTGATGACTCAGTGCGAGATAAGGTAAACAGATAGATTTCACTAGTGAGTTGGTGAAAAGGTAGAGTCTGTCCCTGGATTTGAGAAAAAAATACTACTCTAGTCCAGCCTATCGGTTACGACTGAAATATTTGTTGTTCCGACAGTTCCCTTTCTATATATTAATATATATATATATATATATATATATATATATATATATATATATATATATATATATATATATATATATATATATATATATATATATATATATATATATATCCACCACTCACATACAAACACACAGATAAGTGACGACAATTAGACGCACAAAAGTGAAAACTATCCTAATGGAATGTGGATGTTGGGATGAGCTGACCAACACAGAAATTACAGTTTATGTAAATTGTATTTACCATAAAGAAAAACCTCACAACATATATATTATCATATATCGAATATTAAAAAAAAAATCATAGGGTACAGAATTAATAAAGAAATAGACCCATAAGTACGACCCCCCCCCCCCCCCCCCCCCCCCCCCCCCCGTTGAGACAAGATCCCACACAAGAGAAGTTTATTAACCCCCAAAAGGTCAAAAGATTAGCACTATGGTATAGAACATGACTATACTGTAGAGAACATAGTATTTACGTTATTCTATTTCTGGAAATTGAACAGTATTAGCAAAAAAAAAAAAAAAAACACACAGTAAGAAATGTACAAAGTGAGTACATGGATTATACAATAAAAGAGTTACTCATTCCTGCTTTCTTTCTTTCCATACAACCGTGGCCACGTTCATTCGTTCTTACCTAATACTTGATTTGCAACCTCTGGAACAATCTTTAGGACACACGCACACAGCAAATCCAGTGTTATTTTGGCAAAGAAAACCCCAGCTCCTCAAAGACAGATTAAATCCACTTCTCCGGGGAACGTTTACTTTGTTACTTTTATTTAGGATTTCTGTTTATGTCACCTTAATTAGTCCAGGTAAGAAATTTATCAGTGCACACAGTGTCAGTAGCTTGAGATTTCCAGTACATAGAAATGTCAGGTCGGTAACTTCTTGTCACCGTGGGGTTTGCCCAAGCATTATTCATGCTATAGGCAAGGTTATAGGAACGCTTAAAGTATGTCACCGTGGGGTTTGCCCAAGCATTACTCATGCTATTTGTCAAGATTAGATGAACGCTTAAGACAGTTCACGGAGAAGAAAGTTAAGTATGAATAAAATAAGACGAGTGTTCAGTAACTTGGCTCGCGTTAACAAAACATGAGTTTTTTTTTTCTCGTGAGTTGTAAATCAAAGGCTTAACCAATGAGAGTAGTGAAAAACTAGTGGGGGCGACGAATCAGAAGTAGCGAGGGAATCGTACGTGAGAACAATGACCAGAGGTCATTAAGGGAGTCCGGTTTCTGAGTTTGAAGAAACAAGAAATGTTTTTGTTCTGGGCGGTTGCCTGCAGACAAACGGATTCTGTGGTTTGACAGAAGTAGAATAAGTCTAGCAAGATATAAGAATAAGTCTAGCAAGATATAGAGGTTATAGGATAAGGAACATAAGTCCAGAAATTGTTCAGAGGATGTGTTAGCGCTAGACAGTAACAGTATAAGATAATGAAGAAGCCTTGTGTAGACTATGAGAGTATTAGCGCTAGACAGTTACGGTATAAGATAATGAAGAAGTCATGTGTAGATTATGAAAGTAGTGAATGTATTTC
This sequence comes from Oreohelix idahoensis, assembly GCA_024509875.1. NCBI lineage: Eukaryota > Metazoa > Mollusca > Gastropoda > Stylommatophora > Oreohelicidae > Oreohelix > Oreohelix idahoensis. The sequence continues at coordinate 162,425 of JAMPIV010009226.1, forward strand.
AGGAGATATTCAGCGATTTGATTGTAAGTATGATTTTGAACTTATTATGCATACAAGTAAGAGATTTACAGGAGAAGTAACGCAGATGTACCAAGTCGACATGTCAAAGATATATGTTGAGAACTTTGTGGACTGAGCAACAAAAGAGTAAAGTTAGAGGTGAAGGATAACCACCTTTGTCATGGTGAGTTCACGACAAGTAAACTAATGAGCTGTCTTCAGAGAATAGTTACGACAAGTAAACTAATGAGCTGTCTTCAGAGAATAGTTACGACAAGTAAACTAATGAGCTGTCTTCAGAAAATAGTTACGACAAGTAAATGATTTGAAGAGTCGACTTTTTTAAGAACTGTTCACACTCCCTCGCACGTAGGTATATGCTTAGATGACATGGTACTTGTATATAGTTTAAGCTAATCTTTCAGCGATAGTAACAGAGCCCTACAGAGATTAGAAAGAAATAAAGGCAGGAATATAATGAGATGGGAGTGAGGAAATGGAGTATAGAGGTATTTAAGTGAACAGGAGTAAAGTTGATCGAACTAAACAAGATATAGGAGGACGATGCATATACATGAGATATATAGCTTTTATATATGAAGCCAACATGAGATAAACGTATGCAAGCTCTGGGATGAATTATTTGTCTTGCAGATAAAGATATATATACATATTTATGTAAATAGATGTTTTGATGGATACAGCAGATGTTTGAGTCCGTCTGTGAGCGTTGATGTATGTGGCCAGCAAATAAGAATAATAAAAATAAACTACCACTATACGAATGTCCGTAGAAACAGCAAAGAAGGAACCGAACGAGTCGTGGGTTAAAGAAAAGAGGAAAATTGTGTTCATCCAGGAATCTACACCTCTGGCGGAGATGGCTAGTACACAAATACACTCTTAACCCACTTGGAAGATAAACAAAAAGAGATTTTGTGACCTGAGTAATAATTAGAACAGACCACTGATAAGGGTGGATTTAACTGGAATGATAAGCCAAAGGGTCTGACCACCAAAAGTGGATTTAGGCTGACGACAAATCACCACCCCTATCGACACCTGGTATAAAAGTGCAAGATGTAGGTGTCTTCTCTGGTTTATAGTGTTGCTGTGTATGTTGCAGTAGAATAGTTCACAGGGTACAACACAGGCAACATGATGTGTAGAGTCATGAAAATGGTAACTTCGCTTTATGTTTTATACCATTTATTGCACGCCACAAAACAGTCATTATATATATATATATATATATATATATATATAATATATATATAATATATATATATATATATATATATATATATATATATATATATATATATATATATATATATATATATATATATATATATATATATATATAGCACAGATCTGGGTGCCTAAGGTTCATACATATAACTTCTGCAACAGTGTCAGCTGCAGATCATCAATGTTCATAGACAATAATAAATGCTCCCTTCCTGATGCTAGCAGATCAGATGTGTACAATAAGTCCGTTTACTGTCTGCACGTGAATAGCATACATGGAATACAGATCAAACCGACCCTTATAACCTTCCTAAGTCTAACCATCTGACTTGGACGTGATCTCTGATATAACGAATCCTGGAACACAGACAATAGTCTTGTTGGTCTAGAGCGACCCATATATATATATAACTAGTTCAGGTATAAAGATACCGGTGGCGAAAATCCTAGTCAAAGTACCTCTCCATTTTGAATCACACAGGCGAGCAAGGAGCCACAAAATGACGAACTTCTAGATGATAGCATAAAGTTCAATACAAGAGGAATTACCTTTCTTCGGAAATCAACCACGAACATATGCCTCCAGGCAGGCTTGAATAATACTGGGAAATAGTCTAGTTAGCTAACTAACTCACAAAGACAATGTATTTCCCTCAGAAAATCACAAGACGCACATTGCGTCCGCTCGCTGCTCAGACCATTTCTAAACTCCCGAGCTGGGCGGAAACACACCAAACGAACTACCAGTTTTGACATGCGCAGAACTCCAATATCTGAGTCGCCGCTCACATAAGACGATTCTAAGAACATTCGAGATAAAAGTCTTACACAGTCGCGCCTTTTATGGTCATGAACAGAAGCGTTAAGACAGGTTTCAGACATCTACAACAGTTGACTGATACTACCAAATAAGGAGATATGGTCACGCTTCGTTCAAGAAATTATAGACCGAACGTGTCTCTATACAAGAGAAGGCAAAAACTCATAAAAAAATTGTAGTCTCGATATCTCGGGTTATGTCCCTTTGACTGTAAAAAAACATAATACACCTTTCAGTCAAAAAATGATCATACATACGAAAAATGATCATACAAAGACTTTGGAAAAAGTAATTATTTGTGCGTAACATTACCGCACCCTCCCGGGAAAAAAAAATGAAACATTTTTTTTTTTTAAAAAATCCTGGAGCCGGAAAAATCTAGGCTCCTAACGCACGTATGATGCGCGGATATATACCTAACAAACTAGCTCAACGCATGGAGCGAAACTGAGATCATATCTCAGGTCCTTAGAGAAAAAAATTTATCTAAGTATTCGCGTATATATTCCAGGAAGGTGCCACCAACACACGCCACAATGATGGCAACATCATAATAAAAGTCAAATTACTCTCATACCAATATATGAAATTAAATATATCATTATGATATCATACAATGTGTTGTGCAAATAGCGGTGTAATATACTAATATACCGCACTATATTATTACATTATATAATGCATCAGTAATTAATAACTAATACAATGTTATTCTTCGTTGACATAAAACAATCAATAGAAGAAGATGTGGACATCATCCGCTCCCAATCTAGGACAGGACTTGATATCCTCAATGTTCCACAATGGACATAATCTCGCAGACTTCACTGATGTGCTGCGAAAATATCAATAACACAAATCTTAAAGACAACTGGTAAATCTCTTAATACAATTATGCAAATATATTATCTAAATGTGGCCGAGTGATCTTTTGGCCCGTATATCACTAACTAAGCCTTCTTAGATAATTACATGGTACAATGTTATAAATTCCCCCCCAAAAAAGTGAGAAAAAATCTACTAACATGTCATTATAATATTGGACTGTATATCAGGAAATATATATATGACAGAAGAATCATGTGGAATCGTGTGGGCATCTGGACAGAATGTCTGCCATCACATTATCCGAACCACGGATAGCTCGAACCGAGAAATGAAATGGTTGAAGAGCTATGGCATAACGAGTGGACCTCGAGCTCTTCAAGTTTTTGCTCTGAATAGCAGTAAGCGCTTTCTGGTCGGTTTCCACAATGAAGTGTGCGCCTAGAAGAAATCTTTGTAACTTCAGAATAGACCATACCATAGCCAATAACTCACGGTCTAAAACCGAGTAATTCTTTTCTGCAGCATTTAATTTCCTAGAGATATACATCACCGGATGCAGAGTATCAGAATACTCCTGCATTAGTGCTGCCCCAATCCCAGTTGACGAGGCGTCACTTCGAAGAACAAAAGTCTTCTCAATAGTAGGTAACCTAAGAATAGGTGGAGATGAAAATAGGGCTTTAACCTGGTCCAATGAGGATTGACATTCTTTAGACCAGCGGATCAGATTAGGCGACCCTTTCTTCAATAAAGTAGAAAGCGGTGCCATAATGGAGGACAGATTCGGAATGAATCGTCCGTAGAATTGGATCAAACCTAATAGACTCCGTACTTGTTTCTTCGTCTTAGGGACCGAAATGTTAAGTATTTTTGAAACATTGTGGTCCTCTGTCTTTAAAAGACCATGACCAACACGATGACCTAGGAAAGAAATCTCGCTAAATCCTATAAAGGCTTTAGAGGGTTTTGCAGTCAAGTTATACTCGCGAAGAGTAGACAGTAATTCGTATAAACCCAAATAGTGATCTTCCCAGGAATCACTGAATAGACAGATATCATCTAAGTATGCTATGACATCTGTACGATATGCGAGAATTCGCCGCATCATGCGTACGAATGTAGCAGGGGCGTTCATAAGACCGAAAGGCATGAAATTCCATTGGAATAAACCCCTAGGTGTAGAAAAAGCTGTAAAAGGTTTGGCACGTTCAGTTAGCGGAACTTGCCAATAACCTTTAGACAAATCTAGTTTGGTAAAGAATCTAGAATTAGCAAGTTTATTGAGTAGCTCTTCTAATGAAGGCATAGGTTCAGCGTCGAACTTCGTAACTTGGTTCAATTTGCGATAATCTACGCAAATGCGAATGTTATTATCCTTCTTTCGAACAATAACCATAGACGAAGAGTATGCTGAAGTGGATGGTTCAATGATTTCCAAACGTATCATTTCATCCAATTCTTTTTCGACTTGAGACTGGAAATGGATAGGTATTTTATAAGGTCTGACTCTGATAGGATTATGATCAGTTAGCACAATGTCATGTTCAATGACATGTGTGTGTCCCGGGATGTCTGTAAGAACATCCTGAAATGTTTGCAACATCGAAGAAACTTGTCGATGTTCCTCAGCGGAAAGATTTAGAGAAACGGTCACGTTTTTCCAAGATTCCGTAGAATAAAGTGGGACCATAGGAAGAGGAAGATTGACATCAGAAAAAGTAGTTTCCTCATCCTGTATAACTGACAGAGATGAGTACTGACCATGAGGTGCTTGAGAATTGTCCGTTGCCTGGAAAATAGGCTGCAAATAGTCAGGTCTTTCATAAAATTCCGTGAGCATATTTATGTGGAAAGTTTTATGCTTTCCATCAATATCGACAACATAGTCGACATCAGAAATTTTGGAGACTATTGCATATGGACCTTTCCATGCAATTAGAAGTCTGTTCTCCCTTGAAGGAAGTAGAACGAGAGCTTTGTCACCTGGACAAAGTTGTCGTAGACATCTATTTTTATTTGCAAACTGCCTTGCCTTTTCTTTAGCAAATTCGGATGAAGAAGTTGCTAGTTTGCATGCCTCGATGATCTTTTGCCTAAGAGCAATGACGTACTCATAAGAAGATTGAGTTTCATCGCTAATATTATCGGCAGTGATTAGATCGTGAAGTAAAGACATAGGGCCGCGCGGTTGCGCGCCAAAGACAAGTTCAAAAGGGGAAAACCCTGTATGTTCATTGGGGACCTCTCTATACGCAAAGAGAGCCGCGGGTAAGACCCTGTCCCAATCCTGAGGATGATCCTCAGTTATCTTACCAAGTAAAGTTTTCAGAGTCCTATTTAAACGTTCGACTAACCCATTAGACATTGGGTGATAGATACTGCTGAGAGACCTTTTAATATGTAGCATAGACATTACCTGTGACATAGTGTCTGATATAAGTTGAGTGCCATGGTCTGACAATATTTCTTCGGGAAAACCCAAGCGAGAAAATATCAGCCAAAGAGCGTCTGCGATATCAGCAGTTGAGATGCTCTTGAGAGGTATTGCCTCTGGCCAACGTGTGCACATATCGACACATGTAAGAATAAATTGATGTCCTCTAGCTGACTTAATTCTAAAAGGACCGATAATATCTATTGCCATTTTTTGAAAAGGGCGAATAGGAATGTCAGCAGCCTGGATAGGCGCAGCATGTCGTGGTCCTTTAGATTTGACCTCCTGACATACTTTGCAAGAGCGACAGTAAATTCGTATGTCCTTGCTCACAAATGGCCAAAAGAAAGCCGCAAGAACCCTCGACTTTGTACGGGAAAAACCCATATGTCCAGCACATTGCGAGTCATGAGCATGTTGCAATATTTGCAATCTCATGCTCTTGGGCACAAGAATTTGTGAATGAGTGGACGTAGTCGAGTCTTGTACCATACGTACAAGTACGCCGTTCTTCATAGAAATCCAAGATTTTCTATTAGTATTCTGATTAGGATCACCTTTTTTTGCTAGAATGAAGAATTTTTGTAAAGACGGATCTTCTTCTTGCAATTTGATAAATGAGTCACGTGTAATAGTCAAGTGACTATCTTGGTCATTTACTTCATCATTATTAGTTAATGAAGTTTGAGGTGGATCCAGAGCATGCTCTTGTGACCACCGCATTGGTAGCTTCAATGTTTTGCTCTTCCCAAACAGCAATCTGCTGTGGGGTACATTCCCTAACTCCGTAAATACGACCAATAATAAGGTCCGCAATAGGATTTGGAAGTAGACACGCGTGGACCTCTCCCGTGAAGAAAGGAGTAGCAATATGTATTATGGCAGTAGGATACTTTTCCAACGTGCCACCAAATGTGACACATTTGATGACCTTTCCTGTAGCACAGGATGGATCTACAAGAGATTGCCTAACACCAACAGTAGTACATCCAGAATCAAACAACACTGAGACTGGATTACTATTTACAAGCCCCTTATGTAATATAAGAGAACCTCTCCCATCATGAGCAACATTAGCAGGAAGAGCGGGCAAAGGATGACCACAGCTTAGAGTACTAACGGTCTTCGGATCAAATAAAGTACTGCATTGGATACATTTATTTGCTCTACCAAAATCAAAAGATGAGCATCCGATAGCATTATGGTCTTTATCACTATTAATCTGTTTATCTGCTCCCTGAGATTCTTGTTGAACAGAATTCGTCTGTTGATATCTTTTTCTCTTATGTTGCGATCTACCGCGACCATTATTGCCTCTGCAATTATCATTAAAGTCCCTACTGTAATTTTTATCCTGGTTTGAGTTCCAGTTTCCATAACTGTCATTACCATCTCTATGCTGTTGAGAACCTCTATTATCTTGGTATTGAGGTCTCTGCAAAAAATATTTCCCTCTATGCCGATTACCTTTGTGAAAATTTCTAAAGTTAACCGGAGTAGAATACCGTGTAGTATTAGGTTGTCTCCAGTTCTGGGAAGAAGAATCAACCTGGAATTGATTACTATGGTTCTGGGCATAATTACGGTTACTTTTTTTATTGAAATTTTGCTGGTTACCCTGAAATTTACGCATAAAATTTAGGCCATAAGGTGCTGCCGAAGCAACTGGCAGACCTTCTTTTACTTTAGAGTTGCTAATGGTTATGTGAGGATGCGCAGTAACATACTGGCTACCGTATTCTTCCATTTCTTTTATGTTTTTAGGCTTACGCTCATGAAGAAAAGAAAGAAAAGCTTCATTAACAGAAGACATGACCTTGTCTCTAAGTAGTAAATCCATAAGGGCTTCAAATGTACTTTCTGTCTTAGACAACTCAACCCATCGTAAAAAAGTAAGACGTATGCTTGAGATGAATTCAGAGAATTCAACTCCAGTTTCTGGTAACATGTTTTTAAATTTAAGACGATATCCGTCCTCGTTAAGTTGGTACTTCTTTAACAATGCCGCCCTGACAACCTCATAGTTGTTTTTGTCCGGCACATCTACCATACTCAACAAAGTCAAAGCATCACCTCTAAGTATCTTGGACAGATGATAAACATATAATGTTTTATCTATATTATGCACCTTACATGCACTTTCAAATCTATCTAGATAAAATGTTATATCATCCATTGAGGGATTAAATGCTGGTAGATTAAGCTTGAAATCCTTAGCATTAGTCTTATCTGACACCTTATTTGCATCATTAGCATTACCAGTGTTCAATAACTTTAACTTCTCTAACTCTAAAGCTAAGAGTTTTTCTTCATGCTCCATTTTTGCTTTTCTCTCATCAGCTTCTCTTTGTAACCTTCTTTCTTCAGCCTCAGCCTGTAACTTTCTTTCTTCAGCCTGAGCCTGTAACTTTTTTTCTTCAGCCTGAGCCTGTAACTTTTTTTTCTTCAACCTCTATTTCAAGTCTCTTATTTTCAGCTTCTTTTTCAAGCCTCTTCTCCTGAGATTCTGCTTCTCTTTTTTGTTTTTCCATTTCCATTTGTAATCTTTTTTCATCTACCTGCATCTGCAGTTTTAAATTTTCAGCATCTATTCTCTTTTGTTCAGTTTGTTCTTTCATTTTCTTTTCCTCCGACTTCAATGCCTTGGCATATTGAACAGTCGCAAATTCTTCTAATTTATCACCAGTCTTCCCAAGGGTTTTACCCTGCTCAATAAAGTACTCAAATGTAGACATGATGTCTAAAATGTGAGTACAGAACCTGAAATAATTAATTATCTTATTTCAATCTTAATAGCAACAAGACTTAATAAAGTGCTTGTATAATCACTATGTTTACTCCAATCTCTGTGGGAAACAAGATTTGACACCAACTTGTATTATCAAATGTATAATAATATCACAAGTCACCTCTTTATCATCAGTGCACTACACAAATCAGTGCATAACCATCAGTTATTTATCATAACTGCACTACAATAGTGCATAAGCAAAAAAACCACCAGTTAGTTATGATATGTGCACTATAGACCAATAGTGCATGAGCATATATGTAACAATAGTGAAAGCTAACTATGCAAGAACTATGTAAACAATAACAAGACAATGTAAACAATAACAAAGGTCACCAACAATGTAAACAATAACAAAGATCAAAGTCAATGTAAACAACAACAAAGATCAAAGTCAATGTAAACAATAACAAAGATCAGAGTCAATGTAAACAACAACAAAGATCAAAGTCAATGTAAACAATAACAAAGATCAAAGCAATACGAAAACATTCGCATAAGTCAAATAAATAAACAGCGAAAACTAAAAAGAAATATGCGAAGATATGACAAACAAATGACGCTACAGTGTATAGACAGCAATTTTGTAAAGAATTGAATAATAGAAAAGAGGAGACCTACAAATACAAACAAATGAAATCGAAACTAAAAAACAGAAAGAGAGAGAAAAAAAAATATATACAAAAAACGAAAATAAAGCACAACTCGTCACAACTAAACAGATATAGCAACGATTGTCGCTAGCAAATTTCACAGTAGGAAATTCGCACAGTCCCTAACGAAAACGCTAACAGTAGAACCTCTGTGACGTGGTATCTTCTACTGAAAGACACCGCCCAACCGAAAAACCCGCTGAAATATAAACATATAAATATTCAAATACAAATAACATTTAACATGTAACATGTAAACAGTGTGAAAAATGTGAGAGACAGAAGGCTCAGTTAGAACATAAGGGCACAGTTCACAAACAAAACAGGCCACTTAACTTCTATGAATCCACAACGTCAGCACAGTTCAGAACAGGATGTGATCAGCATTCTTAGGACAATGATCCAACGTTGATCCATATCTGCTCTCATAAACTGCCACGACGACGGAAATGAGCTTCTGACAGAAAACAGCTTCTGAACTTGACCTTCTGAATTGACTTGAGCACTTGACCTTCTCAATCCGGAACAGTTGTTACGGCACTTGTCCTTCTTCCTAACAGATCAGGAAATCGATTTGCTCGGCACTTGTCCTTCTATCGTAGGAAAACTGCCAACTTGACGAGCAACGCCGGGTATTTTGAAACAATTTCCAACTTTCAGCAACGCCGGGTACTTTCAAAATCTTTCATCAAACATTGAGGTGATGAGTTGAAACTGTAATGTTGAAAGCTTGATGATGATGTCTGGGTTTGTTGACCCCCTTGATAGCTGGTACCAGAGTAAACCAACAATTGGCCACCAAAAATGATAAGGGTGCGCCAAAATGCCAGGTACGTTAGCTCCGTTATAACATACTACAGTTCAAGGAATGTCTGCATTCAACAATATAATTAGCTGATAGTCATGTAGGATTCAATACTCAATAGTTCTATTGTAAACAGATAGCTTCTGTATATTCGATATCATAAAGTTCTGGTTCATGAAAGCTATATATATATATATATATATATATATATAATATATATATATATATATATATATTATATATATATATATATATATATATATATATATATATATAGCACAGATCTGGGTGCCTAAGGTTCATACATATAACTTCTGCAACAGTGTCAGCTGCAGATCATCAATGTTCATAGACAATAATAAATGCTCCCTTCCTGATGCTAGCAGATCAGATGTGTACAATAAGTCCGTTTACTGTCTGCACGTGAATAGCATACATGGAATACAGGTCAAACCGACCCTTATAACCTTCCTAAGTCTAACCATCTGACTTGGACGTGATCTCTGATATAACGAATCCTGGAACACAGACAATAGTCTTGTTGGTCTAGAGCGACCCATATATATATAACTAGTTCAGGTATAAAGATACCGGTGGCGAAAATCCTAGTCAAAGTACCTCTCCATTTTGAATCACACAGGCGAGCAAGGAGCCACAAAATGACGAACTTCTAGATGATAGCATAAAGTTCAATACAAGAGGAATTACCTTTCTTCGGAAATCAACCACGAACATATGCCTCCAGGCAGGCTTGAATAATACTGGGAAATAGTCTAGTTAGCTAACTAACTCACAAAGACAATGTATTTCCCTCAGAAAATCACAAGACGCACATTGCGTCCGCTCGCTGCTCAGACCATTTCTAAACTCCCGAGCTGGGCGGAACACACCAAACGAACTACCAGTTTTGACATGCGCAGAACTCCAATATCTGAGTCGCCGCTCACATAAGACGATTCTAAGAACATTCGAGATAAAAGTCTTACACAGTCGCGCCTTTTATGGTCATGAACAGAAGCGTTAAGACAGGTTTCAGACATCTACAACAGTTGACTGATACTACCATATAAGGAGATATGGTCACGCTTCGTTCAAGAAATTATAGACCGAACGTGTCTCTATACAAGAGAAGGCAAACTCATAAAAAAATTGTAGTCTCGATATCTCGGGTTATGTCCCTTTGACTGTAAAAAACATAATACACCTTTCAGTCAAAAAATGATCATACATACGAAAAATGATCATACAAAGACTTTGGAAAAAGTAATTATTTGTGCGTAACAACCACCCCTGTCACATATGGTTATTCTCAGATTTATATGGAAGCCGTAGGCTTAGACCGCTGGTAGGTTTTGGGTTTGACCCAGTACGCAAACACAGAAATTGAACTACTCCAAATCGAAAATACTAAGAAATCGACTGTAACAATGGTCTAGAAAATCGAAGCTAGTAGGTTTTGGAAAAATCTGTGAGCACTGAATAATGGATTTTAAAGGCAGATATATATATATATATTAAAATGGAAGAAATTCACTAACACTTGCTAATCCTGACGCCTTCGCTCAGATTTCGGGCTTTTGTTCGCTCAATTCTGAATCAGAAGAAAAATTCACACTTTTACCGCTCGCAGACCCTGGCAACGAGCGAAACCCGTCCTTTGATCTGGAGATTCTCATCGTATTTAATTACGTTCGGAGCAAACGGGGGTAGGGGGAGATAACCGTGATTATCTGCCCTTGGTTTCAGATTATTCTCCCTGATCAATTACTAACAAAAGTACGTCCTATAGACTAAACGCTCTAGATTTCTCTTCATAAACTTATCTCCCCCTGAGCCAAAAGTACAACTTTTTGAAATAGTCGCCCCTTGTTCTCTACAAATCTACCACCCCGTTCCCTCTCTACGCGTTCCGTCTACCTGTAAGACAGTAGAGAAAGAAAAAAAAAATAAGGCATGGCAAAAATATGAATGCAACAAACATCGAACAACCAGGGGTTCTGCGTTTAGCAAATAGGTCTGTTGGTAAACATTCCTAAGGCAAATAGAGACAAGAAAATAAAATAGGCGTGCTAAATTAAGAAAGAGACAGATATCTGAGTGAAGGAGGGTTTTACGTTAACAAATCGTGCATGGCTCGTAAGGAAGCTGGTGAAAGACAGGTGGAAGAAAAATGTAGATGAATGAAATCTATTTTCATAATATCCTCTGCCACAGAAGGAGCCCTGCAAAGGTCCTTGACATGGAATGATTTATGGCATATGGCACCTCTTAGGCTCAGCATCATTATTAGATCAATGTATGACCTCGTGCCATCGGCCACAAACCTTGTGAGATGGGGAAAATCGGATGATGAGCAGTGCTCCCTGTGCCATGACAGGCAGACACTTGAACACGTGCTCTCAGCTTGCAAGGTGTCAGTAGGGCAAGGGCGATACACATGGCGCCACAACAAAGTGCTAAATGAGCTGGCTGTGACAATAGATCTGACAAGGATGAAGGGGATAGCACTGTCAGGCCGAGCACTGCAAATACATACTTTCTAAGAGCAGGAAAGTAAAAACCGAGTAAATCAGGTAGCAGTGTACCATCTCTTCTTGACTGTGCAAATGACAGGGAGATGGCGGTAGACCTACCTGAGCGAGGGGCATGTCCAGAGAGTATCAGGAAATCTCGAAGACGGCCGGATATAGTGATGCATTCTTCATCATCGCATCAGGTTATATTGATTGAACTGACCGTGCCACTTGAATCCAGATTGGAAGAGCAACATTTATTCAAAGCGGCCAAGTATAATGATCTGGCCGCGGATCTGAGACACAATGGGTTCACTGCAACAGTCATGGCTGATGAGATGGGTGCAAGAGGGCTCGTGGCTGCGTCAGTGTATGATTTATTGAAACTGTTGGGGTTGAGGGGACAGTCAAGAACAAGGGCACTGAAGAGGCTTAGTGAAACTGCGGAAAAAGGATCATGGTGGCTGTGGAACAAGCGGAATGGGCTATGGAACTCGGGACAGTAAACTCTATCCCCACCTGCGTTACAGGAAACATCCTGAAATGAAAATTGTCCGCAAGACATTGAGTTTTTCGTTGTATTGGTGAAAAGACAGTGGCTTACAGGCAACACGCGGTGTATATTATATGAGGTGTCGGGAGCAAGTAGATTTCAGTTGCTAGCGCGCAGTGGCTTCAAGCTTCGTTGGCTTTGCGCTGGTGGGTCAGTGTCTGTCCCTAGTCGCGGTGTGGCTGTGGAACGATCGCAATAACTTGTTTTCAACATAAGGGTTATTTTCACAATTGCCTCAGGCTGGCAGAATTGTGGATTTTAAAGCTGCAACCAAGGAGGAGTGGGTTCATTTTCTACATAAGACAACAGGAGGCGGAGACACTTGGGAGTCATGACCCAGGTGGGCCCGCCCCCCTTAGAGTGTAAAGGAGATTAAAGGGCCGAAACAGTTGATCGACGGGGAAGACTACTTCTGATGATCAGATCGCCTACTGCTGTATCGCTCGGTATAGAGTTTCCTATCAAGGCAACATTTAAGTTTTATTTTTATTTTTTATTTTTGGTCCTTAACAAAAATAAACTAGCTCAGAGCTAAATAATGCACAAAAATGAAGGATCTTCTTTATTTAGACATGTGTCCTAATATAACAGGCGTTATCCGTATGTCTCGGTTGAATGCGTCGTGTCTCACAGAAATGAGAAACTTCTATTTAAAATATACAGCTCAATACAATCACTGTCTTTTATATTTGAAGTATGCATGACTGTAGCAAAATCTGCGAGAATAATCGCTCATTTCAGTAAGATTTTAGTCATAGAATGATAATAAATATATCCGCCCTATTGTGTCTGACGGTGATGTTCTCACACGCCAGTAACGCTGCCTTTTGTGCAGTGCTAAAGCCTACAGAGCGATCCCACGGTAAAAATCTAACACGCCTTTTGGTTTCAGTTTCGGAAACATACTACTAATATTTAACATTTGGACAGATCTGCTGCATACACAATGCAGCCTAGCCTAATAATTAATGATTTGTTGGGAATGTAACGCCAGACTGCTGTCTGAAGTAACGTAACCTGTCAACAGTAACGCAAAATTTGGTAGTCTTTTGGACTTTTTCTAAGTAGCAAACGAGACGACTGTAATACATTAACACAAAATGCTACCATCGCCTTGCCAAAACCCGCGTCGTTCTGCACGCGAGACTAACTAGTATATACACGTTGTGGCCAAGCTAACTGATAAACACACACAGCCAGTTTAAATTCTCGACCCGTAGTGTAGTTGTGACGTCACAAAAACAAGTTGGTTTATTTGAAAAATTAAAAAGTGAGACAGAAGGAGGGGGAAAAGATGGTAGACTTATGTAAAAAGTTATAATTAACGACTGTCAGTGACAAAACTGAAAATCTAAACGCAAATGAATATTGTCATAAAAATTATATATTCATGTAGCTTAGTGTATTCTGAGCACAAATATGTTTTAATATTAATGGTAGTCAAATTATTAGCTAAGTAAATGAGCAAATACTATTTGACTGGAAACGCGTAGACGAACGGACTGTGTCATTACTAGTTAACTGTAACGTTATTGGGAACGATAGTTTGAAAGGAGGCATAGGAGTAATTCGAATATGATTGGAGGGTAGACAGAGAGTATTGGTTGGGCAGAAAAGATAAAATCTATATTTAGAAAAATCACTCCTAGAAGTGTAAAGTAGTGTTTTTCTTTTTTTCAAATTTTGAAAATTGAAATGCTAGACCCTCGCTGTGATTGGGCCGGTCTAGGCATATTGGCAAAAAGCGTTTACAGCTCAGCGCCAGTTGAAAAGAAATATGCTAGAAGCAAACTGCGTTGTCCTCAGCAGTACCAAGAGTGTTATTACCCATTGGCAGTCTGAACAGAAGGCAAAGCTGAATGTAAACTATTATTTATGCTAAAGCCATTCAACGTACGTTTGTGATATTTCTTTGAATTGTGGTAAGGAAGGAATTTATTAATTTTATTACAATAAAATTGGTGTCGGCGATAATGCTCGATTGCGAAGGCTTTCGACTAAGTACAGAATTCCCAGCAGAGTTATGCAGGACCTGTGGGTTGTGTTCAAGCAGTAAAAGCAGTAAAATTAATGTGTATTGCTTAACTGAAAATGATTTCCACAGTTGCCAGTGGGAAAGCTAACCCACGTTATCTTATGGGAGATCATCATTTTGCAGTGTCAGAGGCGTTGTAGCCCTTAAGGAACAGAATAGGGGCACTGGTAATGCATTGTCATCTCAGAGTGGTATGAGGTGGTCAGAGAGATCTGACCCTTTTTCTTTATGCAAATTATTACATGTAAAAGTGAATATAGATGTGTTTTTAAGAATCATAACGTTGTTTCAGAGGTTTTGTTCTGCTACAGTGTGGGTACCAGAACCCTGGTGGCGTTGTTGCAGTGTATTCTGGAAACCTATTGTTTGGACCCTGAGGTCTAGTTACTGCACCAGGAACCTTGTCAGCGTGGTCATACCAGAGAGCCTATGAAAATGACAGCCACCTCTATCATCTAGATAAGTGCCATACATGTCGGCACTCAGTTTATCCACTACTAAAATACGATAACTATAGAACATTATAGTTCTGCATATAAAGAACTTCCAAAAAATTGTTTTGAAATAAAATTTCAAGATATTGTTTAAAAGAGAAAGAGGGAATGATGACAATACCCCACCCATACTATTAATTACCAGTGTCAGTAACGTAGTGAAAATAGATACACATATTTTAATTGTCGTATTATAATTTGAATGGACAGAAGATCCATGGTAGTATGTACATTGTTATAAATACATTCATAATATCAGTTTTGGTTGTTGGACCTGATGCAGAAAATTCTGATCAGGCCAAATAAATTGTAAATAACCATTTTACCAAACTTTTAACAAAGACTTCTATAAGATATATTTCCTAGAGTGTCAGTCTGTTTGTGTTTGTAGTCTTGACTCAGTCATATATATATATATATATATATATATATATATATATATATATATATATATATATATATATATATATATGTGTGTGTGTGTGTGTGTTAGTAATTAAATGTGGTTGTAGTTCTTGTACTTACACTACATCATACACTCATAACCCTAGACATATAGACGTAGCTAACATACATATTAGTCAAGAATAAGTCTGATTGAGGTCGTAAAGTGGTAGCAGAAAGGTGTTCTGATAAATCAACCCAACATTTATTATAATCAGGAACCTTCACAGCTGACCTCATTCAGTACATTAGGAATAACATCTTACAACATCAAATCCACCACAATGACAGAAAATAAGAATCATGTTTTTTTTTCAAGCAATAATTTATATATGTTTGAAAAGAACGTGCTACGAAAAACAGTAGTAAAAACGTTAAAAAAGGATGAGTTGGACTATTCTTTCTTGGTGCGCCAGATCGGAACGGGAACATGTGTCTTATTAATTTGCTTCTTGCTAAAACTCGCGAGCAGAATAAAATTGCTTTTGCGATTCTATCATAAGAAATAAGAGTATTTTGGTAAAGTTTGGAAGCAAAGTGAAAAGCAAAGTGAAATCACTCTTCCGGTGGAACCATAAGAAATAACAGTATTTTGTGCGGCTTGCATTTGCAATTACTGTAAACAAGGCACGTGGATAGTCACTTAAAATAGTAGTCATTAACTTAAACGAAAATTATTTTTTTTACTCGCATATCACAATATTATAGTTTGATTTTGACATTTCATAAGTTTCCTACACAGTTACTAAAAAAAGCAATTTGCAATTACTGTAAACAAGGCACGAGGGTAGTCACTTAAAGCAGTAGTAGTTAATTTAAATGAAAATTCATTTTCACTAGAATATCAAAATATTATATACTACTCGTCAAAAGTCAAGGGCCACTTACAAAAACCTTGGTTAAAACCATAAAACAAATATGATATAAACGTAATTGGTATCAGTCTAAACGGCATTTATTGAATACCAAATTGACATGTCACGTAAAGAAATGGAAACACACATTCAAACGCAATGAAGCTGTGAAGTGTGTCACCCACCTTTTCAAAAGTCACACAATAGATATTGGACAAATAGATATTTCAAAATCGGGTATGACCACCGTTTGCAGCAAGGCATTCAAGACAGCGTAGACGCATCGAGTCCACAAGGGTCCGAAGAGTATCCTGAGGAGCAGCTTGCCATTCCTGAAGCAGAAATGCAGTCAGCTGTGCAACATCCATTGGCAGGGGGTGATTTGTTGACAATCTTCGACCAAGGACATCCCAGAGGTGCTCAATCTGAGAAAGGTCAGGTGAATGAGCTGGCCACGCCATTCTGATGATCCCATGTTGCTGAATAAACTCATTCCCCACACGAGCTCGATGGGGTCGAGCGTTATCATCTTGGAAGATGGCATTACCACCTATGGCCTCCAGAGCAGACTGAACAATTGGTCTCAAGATTTTGTTCTGGTATCTTGGGCCGGTCAAGTTGCCTTGGATGATGTAGAGTGGGGTCCTGCCGTGTCTGTAGAAGCCTCCCCAGCCCATGACAGAACCCCTACCATAACGACCCACCTCTAGAATTGTGTCATCAGTAAATCGCTCTCCTGGTCGTCTCCAAACTCGAATCCTGCCATCATTGAATGACACAGTGAAGCGAGATTCACCAGTGAAGAGAACTTGACTCCATTGTTGCCTTGTCCATCGGATGTGCTCGCGACACCAAGCAACACGGGCTCTGCGATGAGCAGGAGTAAGAGGGATTCTGACTGCAGGACGTCGAGCAGCCAGTCCAAATTCATGTAAACGTCTGCGAATGGTGCTTTGACTGACATTAACGTTTACAGTTTGTCTCAGCTGACATCTTAGAGTGGAACAAGTCACTGTTCGATGGAGAAGGGCTGACATCAAGAGGTACCGGTCATCATGTCTATTGGTGCATCTAGGGTGACCTGGCCGGTAGCGATCCTCCACACTTCCTGTGGCCTGAAATCTCTCCAAAATTCTTTGGATAGTAGAGTGTGACACTGCAAGCCGTCTAGCAACCTCACGGACAGATAAACCACTTTCAACTCACGCTATAGCCCTCATTCTTTGTAAAGTGTCATGACTTCTTCTTGGTGGCATGGTTTTTGCAAGTGATGAAACTACCGTAAGTCTGCTGATTGTAAAACATATTAAGAGTGAACTCTGTTCACGAAAGGTCGCCATTGCACGTGGAATGTTAATCAGCACTATTACTTCACCTGTTTGGTTGTACGGAAGTTTGAAAAAACTGATTAAAAATGTGAATTTATGGTCAGCAAACCAAATTGCACGTGATCACCATGGTTGTCGGTGAGTTGTTTTTATGCTTAACGTGCATAGAGGACTGTCAGAGGAAGATATTGCACCCATTTTTACTAAAAACTTCCTTCATTTAATCATTCTATGCGCTTATATAAACGTGTATTGAAAATAATAGGGTGGCCCTTGACTTTTGACGAGTAGTATATATAGTTTGATTGTTTGATTTTTATATTTCCTAAGTTTCCTAAACAGTTATTAGGAAACCCGGGCAACGTCGGGTCCTTATAGCTGGTAATGAATGAAAAGGCAAAAACTTGCAAAATAATCAACGATCCGAGAGAAAATTGAAGAAGAAGAAATAATACTGCCGTAGGGCTGAAGGTGTGAGAGAGCCACCAAAAGAACACGTACAGACGTTTTTGTCACATACCCCATCACCTAAGATATTGCACCAAATATCCAGCTTTTGACGTGAACTTTTGTGTGGTGTGAGCAGTCCTCTACCACTGTTCTGGATGACAGTGTTCTTCTCCTCATTATTCCGTGGGCAAGTCTTTAAATTGCTCGCTTGGCAATGTGAACAGTTTAACACGTACTGACGAACGTCTTCCCACCGTTTGGGCCAAAAGTAAACATCTTGAAGGTTACTCATAGTAGTACCAACGGGAACATGTTCCTCCGATGAGGATATATGAGCCTCTTTCATAACTGAGGGTCTTAAAGAGAAAGGCACAGCGAGTTGCTTCCCTTGCCTAGTCCGTCGATAAATAATTCCTCCTTCTGTGTGGAAAGTTCTAGCTGAAGCATGGGTTGTTTTTATCCGACTCTGTTCAGAGTATGGCGCAAGGGTAATATCGTCCTTCTGCGCTTAGCGTAATTCGGCCCTACTACACAGAAATGTTGTGTTGAGGTACGAGTTATCCCATACTGAGTGTTGGGTACTCTGCTCAAACTCTTTCTTCGTAGTTTCATCCTCCTTGTTGTCCAAGTTATGGCGAAAAGAGCAATCTCTCACAAACTGTATACTATCGTCTCGCATACCTGGCAAGAAGTGATTAAGAGATACATTCTTTCCCAGGGCATATGAACCTTTAATGGGATGGGGCAGGGTGGAATGCATTTCCTGCATTAGGCGGGTGCGATATGGGAGTTGGATAACTAATTATCTCTTATTTTCGACCCGTCTGTAAACCAAACCTTTCTCCCTGTAAAATGCTCCCTGAGGAGTATGGGAGTAATTGCCATACAACTTTGAAAAGCAAAGCTTTAGGGTGTTATCGGCCCTTTGTGCCTACTTCAGCTCAGATATATTCAGGCTGTTTAAAGATAAGAGCTCTGGGGCCGCTGGGCGTTTCCTGTGTTCTCTCTCTCTTGTGTCGACGGAGTCACGTGAGGGATCTCCAAGAAACATATATTTCTTCCCTAGAATGAGAGGGTAGACTAAATCGTCTCAAAATGAGGCATTGATTTTGCCCCGTACACCTCGGGTTGAAACATCAATTTCCGCAACTGGAAGAGTCATAGGCTTTATGCTCTTCCGGGGCCCTTGTATTTCTACAGTTTCACCAATGTATTGGTGGGCCTTCACCAAAATGGGGAAACTAGCGCCGAGTATTCGAGACCCGAATCATACAAGCACCGCATGGTTTTGTTACCCACGGTTACTTGCTCAGTAATAGAAAGGTGGCTGAAATTTTGTTCATATGCCTGGGGGTCATGTTTCTTTATCGGCCCCCTGATCAGGTAAGCGACATTATAAGGGCCTGCTTTAGGCCTCTTACAGTCCGATGTGAAGTGCGTGTCAGATTTGCATTCCTTACAATATCGTCTTCCAGTTCCCTGGGCTGAATTGCTCTGTTTCTGCCTATGGTGATCCTGTGATTGTTGTTGCTGTGGTTGCTGTTGTGTCGTGTTGTGTGAGCTTTTGGTCGTACTATTGGAGTCAGTTAAGGGGCACTCCTATCGTTTGGGGTGACTATCGTGTGGGCGCCTTTCAGTCGGGTTGACTTGCAACTGGGCGCTCTGGTACCAATCAGCTAACAGTACCACCTCATCAGGCGTTTTGGCCTCATGCTCCGCAGGGAACCGTTTCATGTCTGGGGTGAGCAAATCCTTTAATTGCTCTACGATAATCATTTCTTGTAATCCCTCGTACGATTCGTCGAAAGCGCTTAGTGATCCCTACTTCTCCAAGTACATTGCCAGACGTATAGCAAACTGCCTATAAGACTTGTCTCTTGGCTGCCCAGAATTTGCACTGAAAACTTTGTGCATTCAGCGAAAAACCTTGAAGCAAAGCTTTCTTCAACAAATCCTAATTGTTATTGTCTTCCGGGGCCATTTTGAGGAAGACATCGTAAGCATGTCCTCTCATACTCTGGGATAACTTCGTGTTGTATCGCTCCCTCTCTAATCCATAGGTGGCAGCTAAAGTCTCAAAACTAGCAAACTAAATGTCTATTTCCTCTAAAGCCTCAGAGTAGACATCTAACTGAAAAGAGGCCGCGCTAGAAACAGTCACGTGAGATATATTTACTTCCTCACTACCTTGAGAACTCCCCAACCCATTAGTGCTAGAGCTAGAGTCAAATCTTCTTCTTTCAATCTCTAGTTCTTTAACTGTTGGACTCCATAATTATTTTCCACCCTGTGCCGTAATTATTTTTTGAAGAGTTCTAAACGGTGACGTGTACTGTCTTTTAATGTACATTTTATGTTAATATTTTCTGTGAACATGTACTTATTATATACCAAACTGTAGGGAAATAGATAGAGAATTGTAATATATAATGTCTTTGGTAGTCTTAACAAAAGTGTGTTCAGTAGACTTAAAACATTTTGCATGAAAAATTGAAAAACACTAAAAGGTTAACTGTAGAATACTAGCTTACCAAAGACAAATTACTGTTGTAGACATTATAACTTTCTTTTTAGTCTTCAAACGTCAAGGTAATCAATTTACAAAGTAAAAAAAAAAACATTGCTTATTGCCACAGTTAGTATATATAGTGTTATTGTCACCAGTTTTTACTGTGGTCCCTTGCAAGAAAAAAATAAATTATGCAATCTTGCATTACGTAATTTTAAAGAAATAAAGAAGAATAACGTTATATAAAAACTTTTTACATTTGTTTAATGTTTTAATAGTATCACAGTATAATAACTACACCTTCATGAAATTATCCTCTAAGCTCGTATCAAACTTCGAGAGGTCACACAATCAACATACTTGTAAACGCCTTTCACTAAGCGTACACGAAGGCGTGCTGAAAATCTCCCTTTTTAATAATAACAATGCTACACGTACGAATTCAATAACAACAGCAATAAATTGTCAGCAGGTTCCAAAGGTTGTTATTGCCGGGAGTTGTAGTGAGGATAAGCTCTCACTGCAGATAAAATACTTCTATGGCACGCGCCTCAAACAGCCTCTGACAACCAAGTCCAGCTCCCGGCCTTCACGTGTGGCTCAATTTGAGCCCGGCGGAACTGTTTCCACTGACGGGAGAAGGGGCAAAGGCGAGCGACTGGCGCCTTAAAACCAGCAGCTTCGGGCAGATAGGGCTCGTGATCCTTGGTTGGTAGCTTATCTAAGAGAAGGAACTCTGAATTCAAACCATCGCTGCCTTGCTGGAATATCCATTTATGGAATTGGCTTCGGGAGTAAACCCTGAGGATAAATCCGGAGTCGGAGTCCCTAAGGCAGTCTAATGTCGATTCGACATTATTCTGGCAACTCCTGCGACATGGCTGGTACCAAACTGTATCGGCTACTGCCGTTCCTTTGGATCTACCGGCTGTGTGGAGAGGGGGAACATGCTGCATGGGCAACAGCTTGATCTCCATATAACTGTGCCCAAGCTCGCGCCCTGGAGAGGACACTCCAGCTTCACCCTATAGGTGTCGGCAAAACACGGGAAGTAGCAGTTACCGGTTATAAGCATTTTGCCCAATCGGCGTAGGGCATGGCGCCAGGGGCTACTTCCGACAGTGGGAGAGGTTCTAGGATCTCACTGGACAGCTACCGCCCGCTTCAAGCTGGGCAGCCCCCAGTCAATAAGGTGTTGTCCCGCCACTGTCTGCTTTCCCCATTGGGTGCATGGGGATTAGGGTCAAACCCGAACTGTGGACAGAAAATTTTGCACCAAGCAATTATCGAAAAAATAGAAATAAGCAAACTCTCAGATTGGGATGCTGGAATGTCCGGACTATGTTGACTGGACTATCCGAAAACCTACAGGATGTAAACGATGTAAGGAAGACAGCCATAATTAATGATGAGCTTAAACGACTTCAGGTGGATATAGCTGCACTTCAGGAAACGCGCCTGGCGGGCTCTGGAACGATGAGCGAGAAGGACTACACATTTTATTGGCAAGGGAAAGATCTTAATAAAGCTAGAGAACACGGAGTAGGTTTTGCGGTCAAAAAATTGCTAACTAAAATGGTTGAACCAGGCGAGAATGGATCAGAACGCCTGTTAACGCTCCGCCTGCAAACTAGCACAGGTCCCATCACCCTTGTCAGTGTGTATGCTCCTACTCTGTACTCTGCCTCAGAAGCTAAAGATGAGTTCTACGAGAATCTAACAGCAATTATCAAAAGCATACCTAGGAAAGAACAGCTTGTTCTCCTTGGTGACTTTAATGCTAGAGTGGGTGCCGATAATGTTTCATGGCCTTCATGTCTGGGCAGGTTTGGTATTGGCAAGATGAATGAAAATGGACAACGGCTCTTAGAGTTGTGCGTCCACCATGACCTCTGCGTGACCAACACCTACTTTCAGACAAAACCCCAGCATAAGGTGTCATGGAGACACCCACGATCCAAGCACTGGCACCAACTTGACCTGATTCTCGTCAGAAGGCCACTCCTCAGGTCTGTGCTCTCCACGCGCTCGTACCATAGTGCAGACTGTGATACAGATCACTCCTTGGTTTGCTGCAAAATCAGAGCACAACCAAGAAAACTCTATCGTGTCAGACATGAAGGGAAACCACGCATTGATACCAGCAAGATGTCAGACCCTTTCATGATCACTCAATTCACTGCGACCTTCGAGAAAGTGCTCAGTAGCCCTCAGCATGGTGATACTATTACAGAGAACTGGGAGCATCTACGGAACACCATTCAATGTACTGCACTTGCCACCTTTGGTAAGAAAATAGCAAAGTCAAATGACTGGTTTGATGCTTCATCAGATGTGATGGCACCTGTCATTGAAGCTAAGCGCAGTGCTATGAATGAATACAAACGTTCACCGAGTGCCAGAACCCTACAGATCCTGAGGGCTACGAGAAGCAAAGTTCAACAAACTGCTCGACGCTGTGCAAATGACTACTGGCTCCAGCTCAGTGAGAGCATCCAGATCGCAGCGCAAACAGGCAACATTAGACAAATGTATGACGGTATAAAGAAAGCACTTGGCCCCCCATAAAAGTAAGACGGCACCGCTAAAAACCATCAGCGGAGAGAAGCTAACCGATAAGGGTAAGCAGATGGAGAGGTGGGTCGAGCACTACTCTGAGCTTTACGCTAGAGACAATACCGTTACGCCTGCAGCCCTTGATGGTGTCAACAGTCTGCCAACTATGGAGGAGCTGGATGCCGAACCAACATTAGAGGAACTCAGCAAGGCCATTGATAGCTTGGCCTCTGGCAAAGCACCAGGCAGTGATGGGATTCCTCCTGATTTAATCAAATGCTGTAAGAGCACGCTATTACATCCCCTGCATAGGATTCTGTGCCAGTGCTGGGAAGAGACAACTATTCCTCAAGACATGCGAGATGCCAAGATTGTAACACTGTATAAAAATAAAGGAGACAGAAGTGATTGCAATAACTACAGAGGCATCTCTCTTCTTAGTATTGTTGGTAAGGTTTTTGCCAAAGTCATCTTAATGCGACTACACAAGTTAGCTGAGCGCATATATCCAGAGTCACAGTGTGGATTCCGAGCTGGCAGATCAACAACAGACATGATCTTCTCTCTCCGCCAGCTTCAGGAAAAATCAAGAGAGCAGAAAAGACCATTATATATCGCCTTTATAGACCTCACAAAAGCATTCGACCTGGTTAGTAGGGATGGACTCTTTAAAATCCTCCTGAAAATAGGCTGCCCTTCTAAAATGCTGGAAATGATAAAGTCATTCCATGACGGCATGAAGGGAACAGTCCAATATGCTGGAAGCACGTCACAGCCCTTTGATATACGAAGTGGCGTTTAAACAAGGCTGTGTTCTGGCTCCGACCCTCTTCGGAATCTTCTTTGCCTTACTCTTGAAACATGCATTCAGAGTGCAACTGAAGGAATATGCCTTCACACTAGGTCAGATGGCCGTCTGTTTAATCTTTCAAGGCTGAAGGCAAAAACAAAAATCAGAAGGGTCACTATAAGAGACTTGTTGTTCGCTGATGATGCTGCAGTCGTCACTCAAAGCCAACAGGAGCTTCAGAGCTTGATGAATCGCTTCACTAAAGCATGCAAGGACTTTGGCCTCACAATAAGTCTAAAGAAAACGAATGTGCTGAGTCAGGATGTGGGTGCTGCACCAGTTATCACTATCGATAACTATGAATTGGCAGTGGTGCACCACTTCACATACCTAGGGTCTACCATCGATGACAAACTCTCACTGGATACAGAAATCGACAGCCGCATTGGCAAAGCTGCAGCTACCTTTGCTCGCCTCACATCGCGTGTTTGGGGAAACTCTAAACTCACAATGAAGACCAAAGCTGCGGTATATAATGCCTGCGTCACCAGCACACTCCTATATGGCAGCGAGACCTGGAAGACCTATGCTAAGCAAGAAAGAAGGCTCAGTACCTTCCATTTGCGGTGTCTATGCCGCATCCTCGGCATCTCGTGGAAAGATAAAGTGACAAATGTCGAGGTGTTGTCAAGTGCTGGCCTTCAAAGTATGTATACGCTTCTTAGACAGCGCAGACTTCGCTGGCTTGGCCATGTTCACCGCATGGAAGATGGTCGCATCCCAAAAGATATCTTCTACGGACAATTAGCAGATGGCAAGAGAACAGTTGGGCGACCACAGCTGAGGTTCAAAGATGTGTGCAAGAGAGATATGAGGGCACTGGACATGGATCCAGCAACATGGGAGGATGAAGCTGCCGATCGCACTAAGTGGCGATGCTATTTACGGCGCCACCTCAGATTGGGCGAAGAGAGGCTCACACAAGAAGCAGAGGTGAGGAGAAAATGTCGAAAGGAGCACCAGGAAAATAAGCAGCTGAGGGCTGACACCTCAGGGGCGCATTCCCATAGTCAGTTATGACTGAAGGGCTATTATAAATTGTCAGCAATAACCATATGGCTGGATCAACAAGTCCTACTACCATTGGAATATAAAACAAGGCTGTACAAAAGCCAGCAACCATAAAAAGAGCACGATCAAAATGCAATACGGCTTCTAAAGTCGGCCAACTGATATCTTTCTCTGTCAGGCTTCCTGTTCACTCCCCTCACTGCACCCATTTGCACCATTTTCTTTAAAGCTGATGTGCGCAACAAAAGATATGTTTATTTCTTCAAAACCTATGTGCGCAACATCAGATATTCTGTGACATCTACCCCTTCCCCAGAAAAGAAAACGAGGTTTTCTTCTCCCTGAGAACAGGAGATTGCACACCATACAACAAAATAAATGACACTGTTTGACGTAGACGTCGTGCCTACGAACACAAAATATAACTCATGTATCAAAAATTACAATCTAGACAGAGCATCTGCCACTACATTAAGTCTACCCTCTAATAGGATAATTGTGAACTGGAACTGTTGTAGCAATAAGGCCCAACGAGTCAACCGTGAGCTTGTCGACTTCGAAGAATTCAAAAACAGTAGAGGTCGATGATCTGTCTGAAGTATAAACTGGGACCCTATCAAGTATCGGGTCAGTTTTGACACTGCCCATACTATAACTAGGCATTTTTTTTGATTGTTGAGTACCTGGTCTCCGCCGGTAACAGTTCCCGACTAACATACATCACAGGATGTAGCGGACCCTCGTGGTCTTGCATAAAACATGCACCAATGCCCACAGATGACGCGTCGGTCCGCAGTATAAAGGGTTTGCTCAAATCAGGCAAAAGCAGGATTGGTCGCCTGGAAAATAACTTCTTGATTTTTGATAACGCCTCCTCGCATTCCGCCGACCATACCACTCTGTTAGGCATTCCTTCACTAGTAAGAGAGGTTAAAGCATCAGAAATAGTAGAAAATTGAGGGATGAATTTGCGATAAAATTTGACAAGTCCCATCAGGCTTCTGACCTGCTTCTTAGTCCTAGGTGCTTCCTTCATTCATAACCCTCAACTCCCAAAAGAGCATAGGCCTTCAGCAAACACACGCCAAGTCCTCCTGTCACGTGCCACCATCTCAAGTTCTTTCCACGTTCTCCTCATCATTTTCACCTCTGTTTCCAGTTCTCTTCTCCATGTGCTTCTTGGTCTACCTCTGCTTCTCTTGCCCTGGGGGTTCTAGAACAAGGACTGCCTTGTAATGCTATCAACAGGTTTCCTCGGTGTGTGTCGTATCCATCGCCATCGTCTTCTTCTCATTTCTTGTTCCACTGGCACTTGTCTAGTTCTTGTCATCAGTTCCACGTTGGTAACCTTGTCATACCATTTTAATCATTTTATTTTCTTTAATTGACTTGTCCATGTCTGTTGAAGTTTTTTGTGGTTTAAATTTTTAACAGGATGGGGTAACAGGCCCCATGCCCAACCCTCCTTAGTCGCTGTCTACGACATGCTTGGCAGGGAACTGTGTTACTATTCTTTCCTCCCCTTTCGGGCCCCGGTAACACACGGGTGCCTAGGTTCTTGTAGTTCTAAAATTTTTGTAACCGTGCTAATCTCGGGTTTTAATAGATTATTACCCACTATAAACCCCAAAAAATTCAACTCCCTGAAACCGATACAAATCTTACTAGGGCGTGCCGTTAAACCATGCTTACGTAAACAAAGCAACAGGGAAGACAACCCCAACATATGTTGTTCCCATGTTTCATGGAACAGGCAGATGTCATCGATGTACGTAACCACATCCGTACGATGATCTAGTAACTTTCTCATCATTCTGACGAAAGTTGCGGGCGCATTAATTAGCCCGAAATACATAAAATTAAACTGAAATAAACCCTTTGGGGTGGAAACTGCCGTCAAAGGTTTAGCTGACTCGAGAAGAGGAACCTGCCAGTATCCCCGAGATAAATCCAGTTTACTAAAAAACCTGGCATGGGAAAGTTGAGTAAGGAGGTCCTCTTGGTTCGGTATTGGCTCAGCGTCAATCACAGTGACACTATTTAATTTACGGAAGTCGATGCAGACACGCAAAGACCCATTTTTTTTGTACCACAACCATAGGGAAGGAGTAAGCAGACTCCGATGGAGAAATGATCCCCAACCGTAACATGTCATCTAGTTTTTTTTAATCGCCGACTTGAAATGTAATAACTGCGGATACGGCTTCACCCTGATCGGTTGGTCGTCCGTCAGGATGATATTGTGGCAGATCAAGTCGGTACGTCCTGGCAAATCAGTGAGAACATGCTTAAACTCTCCAATGACCAATCGAGCCTCAGATTTCTGTGTTATCGTTAGGCCGTCACATATCTGCACATTCTCCCAAGACTCAGAAGAAGCAAGGGGAACGAGAGACAGATGGAGATTAATATAATCTCCTATGTCACCCAATTCATTAATGACCACTGAACATGCTACCGTCGGGGTCTCCCCCAGATACCCTAGTGTCCACCCCTTTTAGAGCCTCTGACCGTTCTATATAAGATTTTAACATATTAATGTGGAATACTTTCTCCTTGTTCCGAACCTGGATTAAATAATCAACATCCGTTACCGTCTTAAGCACCTTAAACGGTCCCTGCCATGTAATGCTCAAACGGTCTTCCTTTGATGAAAGAAGAAGCCATACCTCTTCACCGGGAACCAAAAACAGTAGTTTGGATCCGCGGTTAGCGTATTGCCGGTACCGCGCCCCCACCACGGATAAATTATCACGTGCCACGGCACACGCTTTGACAATACGGTCAGGCAGGGTTATGACGTATTCGTAACTGGAAACGGAGGACACATCAGAATACCCACCAACCAATATAACTTTTAGAATGTGCATTGGGCCCTTCGGATTCGCCCTGTACAATAGTTCAAATGGGGAGAAGCCTGTGCTCTCCTGAGGCGCCTCTCTATAGGCAAATAATACTGCTGGAAGGAATGTATCCCATTCTTGGGGAAATTCAGCAGTGAATTGGCCAACATATCCTTCAATGTGCCATTAAAACGTTCCCCTACCCCGTTTGACTGGGGATGATAAGGACTGGTGAACGATTGGGAAATGCCCAACAATTTAGTGATCTCGGCAATTTCCTTGGAAGTGAATTGACGTCCCCTATCTGACAATATCACCTCATGAAACCAAAACCCACTGAACAACATCTGCAACTCATCCACCACAGCCTGAGAGGTTATAATCCTCATTGGCACAGCCTCGGGTCATCTTGTGCACAGATCCACCATTGTCCGAATAAAACGAAAGCCTCTCTCTGATGCAACAGAAAGCGGACCAACGATATCGATGGCAACTTTCTGGAAGGGGCGAACCGACAAATCAACAACCTGCAACGGAGCCTTCGGTAATTTACCCGTATGTGTCACTAGCTGGCATACCCTGCAAGACCTGCAGTATATCTTAATGTCTAGGTTGTATGCCGGCCAATAGAATTGTGACAGAACTCTATGGCAAGTTCTTGCAACCCCCATATGTCCAGCAAACGGTGAATCGTGTGCAACCTGCAACACCTTTGATCTAAAGGCAACAGGCACAACCACCTGGCGCTTGAATTTGAATTGGCTGGAAAAGCATCTGGTAAGAACATCATTTTTCAACTCAAACCAGTAACGTGCCGACTTCGTGCACCTTACATCACCATTCTGGGCCAAAGTGTAACATTTCTGCAATGTTCAAACAGCTCGCTGCTGCTGGACAAAGTCCGATGCTGGTACATCGGGACCCGTGGAGGCAATACATGGGACCGCGTACGATGTCGGTAGTTTCCGCTCTTATGCTAATGAATTGTCGTCTGCTCTGGTCTGCGCTCTTGTGACCACTACATTGGCCACAACTGACCGTTCCACCTGCCATTTTGTGATGTCGGCCTCGGTACAGTCACGAACACCAAGCACGTTCCCTATAATCAAATCGACCACTGGAGCCTCAAGAACACACGACTGCACCCGACCAGAAATAAAGGGTGTATCCACTTCTATAATTGCTAGAGGGTAATATTCAACATTTCCCCCAAATATCACGAATCCGACAGTCTTACCAATAATGCACGATTTGTCAATATATAATCGGCGCACTATTATCGTAGTGCATCCTGTGTCCCTCAACACAGACACCAACCTGTTCTGAACCATGCCCTGGTGTAACTCTAAGCTTCCGCTCCCATCGAGAGAAGAGAGACAAGGCAGAATATGACCACAAATCAGTAATGGTCTGCCATCAGGTTCAAACAAAGGCCTACATCCCTGGCAATCCTCGTTATTAAAGGTTTGCAGAACGCATGCAGCATTAGCGTTTTCTGAATTGTTTGGACAGACTCTTGCAGCATGTCCCCTTCCGTCACACGTGCCACATCGAAGCTGACTACCATCATCTTTTATAGGACTACCCTTTTGTGAATTGAATAGTTCTTGCTCCCGTTTGTCATCCCTGTCATTCCTTCTACTCGGACGACTTCTTCTATACCAGCAATGATCGGGATCGCTGGTAGGGTCTATTCTGACCTGCCTCCGAGTAGACCTGTCATGTCTATCTTCCGTGTATCTAAACGGAGATCTATCTTGACGGTAGCACGATATTTTTTGGAGAGCTATACCCCTTACAGCTTTCATAGCTCCCATGTGATCCATGCCCATTAGAGTATTGCCGATCAGACCTCCTCCTGGCAAACCTGTCCGCACTCTTGGACCGATGTTGCCGGAAAGGTTTGCCACTAACCTTGCCCACACATGCAGCGAAAGGCTCAGGGACAAAAGACTTGTGAATTGTCTTACCAGGGTGAGCAGTAACGTACTGCCCCCCCCCCCCAACTCTGCCATAGCAGTAATGTCTCTGGGTTTGCGTTCTTGAAAGAATGCAACCATGTCAGATCAACACGAGGACAACATCTTATCTCGCAACATGAGATCAAACAGACCATCAAAATCTCTGCTTATTCCCTCCAGCTCTGTCCATCTATTAAGGAGAAGTTTAATTTTGGTGGCAAAAGACCCAAAATCTTGGTCGGCACTAGACATCGCATCTCTGAAACGAGAGCGATACCCTTCGGCTGTCAGCTTAAACTCTCTCAGCAATGTTGCCTTTACGGTATCATAATTAGTTCTGTCAGCCACAGGCAAACTATAGACGGTGTTTAAAGCGGAGCCGGAAAGCAATGCAGATAACAGTGAGGGCCATTCCTCCTTCCTTGCCCTCCAGGCAAGAGACCCCTTTTCAAATCTTTCCAAAAAGAAGTCCATGCTATCTACTTCTTCCCGAAAATTCGGTAATCGTAGCCTATAAGGGCGAGCTGGCTTGCTAGAAGTCGCACCAGGATTGCCAGAATCAAGCTCCAACTTTTTCAAAGCAATTCCCTTGTCTGCCTCAATCTTCATTCTTTCAAAATCCATCCGTTTTTGCTATGTATCTGCTTCAATCTGTTTCAGTACTTTATCTACTTCAATTTGTTTCAGTTCCTTATCTGCTTCAATCTGTTTCAGTACCTTATCTGCTTCAATCTGTTTCAGTTCCATATCTGCTTCAATCTTCAATTTTTTTAATTGACGCTCCTCATAGCGTTCTCGTCTGTCATCTTCTTGTTTTTTCTGTAACTCATACTCTTTGTGTTCGGCCTTTGCTCACTCAAGCAGAGAATCCCCCGATTTTCCTGTCTTCTCTCAATTTCAATAAAATCCTTAAGGCTAGACATAGCTATGATCTAAGTGAAATACAAATGCGGTGGCAAGCTACGAAATAAGTAAAATTAAGAAGGTTAACAATTCCTCAAACTGTACCCATACCCCTACAAAAATAATAATAAATATATTCTTGCACACGCCCAGTATATACTTTGCAGACAATGAGTACGATGTACCTACAGTTACGAATACACCTGATTAAAAAAAAAAACAAGCAGGTGAAAATACGGTATGACAAGTCAGTTCCAAATAAGGGATCCGGTGAAACGAATCCTTGCTTATCTATACCCAATCAATGTCACGATACAATGACACAAACTCAAGCTCAAAAAGTGGTAGCTTTTGACAAAGACATCCGCATAATGGCTAAAAAATGATGTCCGTACACCTACTCTAATCACACTAATGCAATCGTGATTTTAGAAATACATATTATGTAACAAAGGAAATAAAAAATCCATAAACTATGAACAATACATATAATGATGAGACACGAACTCACTTGACAAACAAACACCAACAGTACGATAGGAAAGTGATGACAGATATATGAGATAGAAACAAATAAGTATATACAAACCGTACTGTTAACAAACGAGAACAAGGCGATTGTCAATATAACTTATGTACAAGATAGCAAGAAAAAAAAAACAGGAGAATACGACAGCAAAACATGACGAAAGAGAATACATGCAAAAATATGACACTATGCATACAAACAAGACAATCACCGCTAAGACACTTAAAATGTGCACGCTCAGTTCTGCAGGACAGTCAATAGGGTCAACTCTCTGTGCCCGTACCCCACTGCAAAACTGACAGCGTCACTGCCTAAAGAAATCAGTTCAACATAATCCCTTTCCAATAATAATAAAAAATGTTAGACTCGCCACCAATTCCACCCTTAAACAAATTTATTACAATAATAAGAAAATAAAGACGGTACGAAAACCAATAGTGGACGGTGAAACGACGAGATCTGTAGCAAGGCAATATCAAAAGGCAGAAAGAAGTCGAACCAATAATTTAAATACTTAAAACAAATGAAATTGCAAAGGAAATTATCAGGGACAATGAAAAGAACAGATAATAAAATATACTACTCGTCAAAAGTCAAAGGCCAATAAGAAAAATCTTGGTTGAAACCATAAAACAAATCTGATATAAACGTAATTGGTATCAGTCTAAACGGCATTTATTGAATACCAAATTGACATGTCACGTAAAGAAATGAAAACACACACTCAAACGCAATGAAGCTGTGAAGGGTGTCACCCACCTTTTCAAAAGTCACACAATAGATATTGGACAAATAGATATTTCAAAATCGAGTATGACCACCGTTTGCAGCAAGGCATTCAAGACAGCGTAGACGCATTGAGTCCACAAGGGTCCGAAGAGTATCCCGAGGAACAGCTTGCCATTCCTGAAGCAGAAATGCAGTCAGCTGTGCAACATCCATTGGCAGGGGGTGATTTGTTGACAATCTTCGACCAAGGACATCCCAGAGGTGCTTAATCGGAAAAAGGTCAGGTAAATGAGCTGGCCACGCCATCCTGATGATCCCATGTTGCTGAATAAACTCATTCACCACACGAGCTCGATGGAGTCGAGCGTTATCATCTTGGAGGAAGGCATTACCATCTATGGCCTCCAGAGCAGGCTGAACAATTGGTCTCAAGATTTCGTCGATTTTCAAAAAGCCTTTGATAGTCTACACCGCCCATCATTGTGGAAGATACTTACAATCTATGGTTTTCCAACAAAATATGTGAATATAATCAAAGCGCTATATGACAATGCAAGATGTTGTGTTAGAACAAATAAAGGGAATACAGAATGGTTTACAGTAGAAACAGGGGTGAAACAAGGCTGTATTATGTCACCACTACTTTTTGGAATAGCTATTGATTGGGTTATGAGAAACTATACCCACAATGAACAATTGGGTATAAAATGGACAAATGGAAAATTCCTGGGGGACCTGGATTTCGGAGATGATGTAGCATTCTTAAGTTCAACACCAAGACAATCCCAAGAAGCAATAAATAATTTGTGTCATCTCTCGGTTAAAATTGGTCTCCAAATAAATGCCTCTAAAACTAAAGCTATGAACTTTTCTAACGAGACCTTTGATATCATCTTGAACGGGGAAAAACTACAGAAAGTTGAAAGTTTCAATTATTTAGGCAGTAAAATGACTCAGGATGGTGACACAACAAGAGAACTCCATACTAGAATTGCTTTGGCAGCTCGCGCCTTCAATAGATTATCTAACATTTGGAAATTACGATCATTGAATATACATACCAAGCTTCGTCTGTTTAATTCAAATGTTATCTCAGTGTTAACATACGGCTGTGAGAGTTGGAAAATAACAAAATCATTGGAGAACAAGCTGAATACATTCGAGAACAAATGTCTTAGAAAACTCATGAACATCAGTTGGAAAGAATTCAAGACTAATCGACAAATAAGAGAAGAACTCTAGGCAGAAATATGTCTCCGACTATATAAGGAAAAGACGAAGGCATATATCGGTCATGTCCTACGAATGCAAAACAACAGAATACCACTACAGGCGCTCACTTGGGTTCCTGAGGGTAAGCGGAAAAAAGGAAGACCAAAAGAAACACTCAGAAGAACTGAACGTTGGGCCTAAATAATGTGCAAGAGCTAAGAGGAGTGGCGTCACAACGAACAACCTGGAGAGCACTGGTTTCTGCCTTATGCGCCGTGTTTGGCGCTTAAAGAATTTATTATTATTATTATTATTATTATCTTGGGACGGTCAAGTTGCCTTGGATGATGTAGAGTGGGGTCCTGCCGTGTCTGTAGAAGCCTCCCCAGCCCATGACAGAACCCCTACCATAACGATCCACCTCTCGAATTGTGTCATCAGTAAATCGCTCTCCTGGTCGTCTCCAAACTCGAATCCTGCCATCATTGAATGACACAGTGAAGCGAGATTCATCAGTGAAGAGAACTTGACTCCATTGTTGCCTTGTTCATCGGATGTGCTCGCGACACGAAGCAGCACGGGCTCTGCGATGAGCAGGAGTAAGAGGGATTCTGACTGCAGGACGTCGAGCAGCCAGTCCAAATTCATGTAAACGTCTGCGAATGGTGCTTTGACTGACATTAACGTTTACAGTTTGTCTCAGCTGACATCTTAGAGTGGAACAAGTCACTGTTCGATGGCGCAGGGCTGACAACAAGAGGTACCGGTCATCATGTCTATTGGTGCATCTAGGGTGACCTGGCCGGTGGCAATCCTCCACACTTCCTGTGGCCTGAAATCTCTCCAAAATTCTTTGGATAGTAGAGTGTGACACTGCAAGCCGTCTAGCAACCTCACGGACAGATAAACCACTTTCAACCCACGCTATAGCTCTCATTCTTTGTAAGGTGTCAAGACATCTTCTCGGTGGCATGGTTTTTGCAAGTGATGAAACTACCCTAAGTCTGCTGATTGTAAAACAAATTAATAGTGGACTCTGTTCACGAAAAGTCGCCATTGCACGTGGAATGTCAATCAGCACGATTACTTCACCTGTTTGGTTGTACGGAAGTTTGAAAAAACAGATTAAAAATGTGAATTTATGGTCAGCAAACCAAATTGCACGTGATCACCATGGTTGTCGGTGAGTTGTTTTTATGCTTAACGTGCATAGAGGACTGTCAAAGGAAGATATTGCATCCATTTTTACTAAAAACTTCCTTCATTTAATCATTCTATGCGCTTATATAAAAGTGTATTAAAAATAATAGGGTGGCCCTTGACTTTTGACGAGTAGTATAGCCACAGAAAAGCATGATAGCAAATACCAGCATATGGAAAAACGAGCTAAACGAAAAAAAAATTCAAATGGATAAGCACAGTAGACCAGTAATTAAAAACATGACGATAAGGGAAACACATAAAATAAAATGACGTCAAAAAGAAATCAGAACGGCCAAAAGGAAAGAAAACTAGAAATATAACTAAATTTATGACTGTCTTTCTGTAGACTGAATCCTTAAAGTCCCAATACCAGCTCCTCAATCGAATGATGATAATGAATCACGAGACAAAAGCACGAATAGTACCGACAAATGTTAGTGCCACAATCAGTTACGCTTAGTTCACTCTGCACTGTCCGGTTGCGGCAAAATGTTCTAAACAAATTCAAAGAAAAGATGTAAAAGCGGCGTCAGTCATTCTCGTATCTGAAGCCGTGAAGCCACCAATGGGTGTAGTAATAAAAAAATGTATCAATGTTCAGTATCTTCCCATTCTGTTCCGCTCGTAAAAATCTACACCAATGTAAATGGCCTTCTTATGTTTGTGACCAAGAAAGGCTATACCAGCATAGTAAACGATAACAGGTAAACTCAGCGAAGACTATAAATCATCATTGGTTATAGAATTATGGCTGCAGTAAGAAACGACATAAAGTCCACCGCAAGACATCACGTCTAATATCAGCTGCGTAACATAGACCATTGCATCAGAAAATGTGTTGTGGTTGCATCCGCCATTCACATATATTCGTCAGCACGACTACAGTGTTCTGTCTCATCAAACGATATATATCAGCATCACCATTCAAGGATACTGCTGCTCAGCAAATCACGTATAATTGCTCAGCACGACAACGATAGTCGGTAGCATTCACAAACGAGTAAAATTTTCATGCAGACAAAAAGTCACTGCAGCAGAGTCGCGCAATAAGCGTGCACAGGCAAGGTAACGTATTCACGGTAGTGGCGAACTGAAAGATGTGTACTGGCAGGTACACACGTGTAGTATTGTCATAATTTGTTGTAAATCAAATACCACTGTAGGCGACGTATTCGTGCTCTCAGCAGGTAGGCCACCAATAGAAAACCGAGAACCAAAAAATCAGCAGGCAACTGCAATGACCGACAACTTTAAAACATCTTCGTCTACGCCTGGATGGAACTAAAACATCATATTTTCCACCACAATTACGACAGACCCACAATTAGCTCTCCTAATCAATGACAATGGAACTAATCCCACAATAAGACGGCGTCATCGTCGCCCCAGCCAGACAGGAACTCATTAAACCTTAGCTTCATAGTACTCACACTGCTCAATGAGTCAATCTACGAGCTTTTAGCTTGTTTTCGCCGACAACAAACCCATTGCAAAATGTCATCATCAGAAAAACCAATTGCACATTTAATGTGATTCAACCCAATCGCCAACAAAAGCCTCGAGAACTATAAACTTGCAATGAGAGAGCCCGTACTAAGATCTTACTTACTTACTTAGTCGTTTCCCTTCTACCGTGAGGTGTAGAGGTTTGGAAGAGAGAGCGCCAGACTATCCTACCGGCTGTCTTCCTCCTGGCCTGGTTCTATTCTAGTCCTCGGTCCTTCAAAGATTGTCTAATGTTGTCCTCCCAGCGGACTCTGGGTCGTCCTGGGGGTCTGGATCCCAAGCTCTTTGTTTCCCATGCTTGTCGTGGAGCCGATCTTCTCCCATTCTGCAGACATGGCCAAACCATCTTAGTTGGGACTGTTCTACTTGGGTCTGCAGGGGGTGGCATTTTAGGCCTTGACGTATCGTCTGGTTGCGGACCATGTCTCTTCTTGTTACTTCAACCACCTTCCTCAGATACCTCATTTCTGAGGTTTGGATCTGGCTTTTGTGGGTTGTAGTCATTGCCCATGACTCGCATCCATATGTCAAGATTGGGACATACGTGGAGCGGTATACAGCCATCTTCGTTTTCTTACCAACCTCTCTCTTGCTGAGGAATCATCGATTTATGGCCTGAAAAAGTCTCCCAGCTGCTGATTTTCGAGTGACCAACTCTTCTTTGATGCCGCCCTTTCGGTCTATAATAGCTCCGAGATATTTAAAGTGGTCGACCTGCTCCAGGACCTGTTCTCCCAGCTTAATCTGATGTCTTCTTTCTTCTCGTAATATCACCATGGATTTTGTTTTAGAGCTACTTATGACCATCCCTCTCTTCTCTAGCTCTTCCTTCCAGACTTGCAGGTTGGATTGGAGATGTGCCTCTGATTTAGCAATCAGGGCAACATCATCAGCAAATGCCATCTCTGAAATACATACCTGTCTCATCTTCCAGTACCCCACTGAATACTTTCTTGTTCTCTCCTTACATGACTTTATAACATCGTCCATGAGGAGTATGAAAAGATAAGCTGACAGGATATCACCTTGTCTTACACCAGTGGTGGTCTTGAACTCTTCTGACTTATGGTTTGCTGTCTTCACATAATTCCAGCAAGACTTGTAGAAACTCTGTATAGCATGAATTAGAGGTGCTGGAATGTTCTTCCTTGCCAAACAGTCCCAAAGTTTGCTCCAGGGGACCCTGTCAAATGCCTTTTCCAGATCTATGAAACAAAGATAGATCTCACTTTTATACTCAAGATCCTTTTCACTCAGCTGTCTGAGTGTGAAGATTAGGCCGTACTAAGATCAATAATACAAATATCCAGATACCACCAGTCACTAACAACGTGGAATCATAAAATACACCTGTATAGAGCGCCACAGCCCCCAAAATATGTCACAGTATAATAACTACACCTTCATGACATTATCCTCTAAGCTCGTATCAAACTGCGAGAGGTCACACAATCAACATACTTGTAAACGCCATTCACAAAGCGTACACGAAGGCGTGCTGACAATCTCCCTTTTTAATAATAACAATGCTACGCGTACGAATTCAATAACAATAGCAATAAATTGTCAGCAATAACCATATGGCTGGATCAACAAGTCCTACTACCATTGGAATATAAAACAAGGTTGTACAAAAGCCATCAACCATAAAGAGAGCACGATCAAAATCCAATACGGCTTCTAAAGCCGGCCAACTGACATCTTTCTCTGTCAGGCTTCCTGTTCACTCCACACAGTGCACCCATTTGCACCATTTCCTTTAAAGCTGATGTGCGCAACAAAAGATATGTTTATTTCTTCAAAACCTATGTGCGCAACATCAGATATTCTGTGACAGTATCCTTAGCTTCATCATCTACCTAGGACTAGTGATTAGATGTTACTGTAAATCTAGTTTTGTTGCTTTTTCGATCGGCTAGAATATGACTATGCCGACTCATCAACTAAATCTAATGTGTCTAGCTTTTTTGCACCGATTCCATCTTTTGACAACAAATTGTGACTACCAAACAATCATCATCAATGTCAGCAATGTTTCTAAGTAGTTTGACACAATTATTCGCTTAGGAGACTTAGAAAATGTAAATATAAAGCGTGACATATTTCTCTAGCAATAACAACGAAAAACGCAAACACGCGAATCGTCACACAAATTGTGATAATAACTTCAAAACATTGCACATGTGCTGCTTAACTACACTCAAATTTGTGGTTTAAATAGTAGCGGAAGTCATTCTACGTGTTTTAAAATATGAACTGCATTAAACGGACGTTTTTTGGGTTTATTCGTGATAAACTAAAAACAACGCTCTGACCATTGCGTGGGCACGACGCGTTGCATTTAGCATAACTGTGAGCGTTGGTCTGAGTCAAAGAGCTAAGTCTGAGTGCGTGAGCTCAGTCGGCCTGTTCCTTCCTTTCTGCTCTTTCAGCCTCCTTTTCGGCATTTAGTCTGTCAGCCTGTTCCCTCTCGAATGCTCTTTGCTTTTCAGCCTTCTGCTCCTAAAAAGCTCTTTGCTTTTCCTTCTCTTCTTTTTCGTGTTCCCTTGCCAATTTTCTCTCTACCCTTTCATCGGCCTTCTCTGCTTTCTCCTGCTCTTTGGCTGCTCTCTCCTTTTCAGCCTTCCTCTCTTCTTGTGCTCTTTTTTGCTCGGCATTAACCGAACTAATCACAAAATCTGTCAGAGTTTGGCCTGTCATGCCCAGTTCCTTACCGATATTCAGATAAAAGATGTGGAGATTTTGTGATTCGGCCATGCTGCGCAAGGAAATTGTTTACTGGCTACACGAAAAATGGATTTGCTACTAAACAAAATAAAATTAGCCGCTCTTATGTCAAAATACTACCTGACTAAAATTATAAACTCCACCCAAATGACAACAACACAAATTAGGCTTCAGCAATTGACAGTTTTTTCCTCTTCCAATTTTTTAAGAGAAGTTTTTGATTTTATCAATTATTACTTTACTCTTACAATATTTCACCCTTATTTATTTATTTATTTATGCAAAACGTATGAGCAGATCTATATAAACTAATAACTAACAATACTCTTTCAGTAATCTAAAATTTCTGATCAGATTTCTAAGGGAATTAATCTTCAGGTTTCAAATCCCGGACGAGTCCCCAATTGTTACAGATTGCTTCCCCTGCTTTCCAGTAGTGGTCCAACAGTGGCCAAAACTCAAGAGTATCTAAACTGGGTCGTCAAAGGTGTTTACCTTCGCGCAGGGTTACTCTTGGTAGAGATGTAGATAGAAGTGTAATGACGCTTCTGTCCGAAGGGAGGTTTCACCAGATAATTCAGAAGTCAAGAACCATGCGGAATAGCGCTGAGCAATGGTTAACTTATATATATGTCCGTCGCCTTTTGTGAAGGATTTAAGCAATGGTTTTAGCCCGTTCAAGCCCCCAGCTGAGTTAGTTCAGCGAATTCCTCTTATAATGGTATAGCTCTGTTTAGAGGTAAATATATGTCTAGGTATATATATATATATATATATATATATATATATATATATATATATATATATATATGTATATATATATATATATATATATATATATATATATATATATATATATATATATATATATATATATACTGAATATTCTAGCTCATACGTTTGCTTTCATACATATAAAAAACGGAAGCGACTATGATTGTTTGGTTTTAAAACAACATGTAACAATTTTAATAATGAATTAGTCTTTAACAGTTAAAATAAATATGGAAAAATTGGTGAAATTTTGCTGTAAATACAAGTTTTCGTCCCTGAGACGTAGGTGAGGATTTAATAAAGTCCGTTGCTATTTTACACGAAAAATTAACTCTAGGTGAGTCCTGTCGCCGTGATTTCCGTCACTTCTTTTTGGTGATGAGTGCACTTCTCCACATACTAGCGGCGTCGTAACGTTAGTACTTCAAACCGTCTGATGCTCGTAACCACGTACTTTTAGAAAAAATAGAAAGACAAATGCCTCTGCTAAGTACACTGAGTTGGAAGCTTAACAGGCGCATCCTCTCGTTGTCCGCCCACCAATGTTAATCTCTCCGAAGAATTAAATTCTTGAGTATTTAGCGTAGCTCAAGAAAGATGAATAGAAATCACCACTATTCCTGTGGGTATTATCTGGGAAAAAGTGTCTGGACTGCGCGAATAATGATTTGTGCCTGAACTAACATTAACAAGTTACATATATTTCACAAAATGATATGCTATACTTGAGGCACATGTGATGTAATCATCACTCATCACTGCTGCAGTCGGAGTTTGGGGTCACCTCTGGTGTCGGGTTTTCCGCTCAAATAGCCAGAAACAGTCACCAGCGCTTGCTGTAGCGGTTTATGAATATACTATTTTTGTATGTTGATGTTGCCAGCCTCATACATAACCACTAAGCTAGAAACAAATGTCGAATTCACATTTGTAAAATAAATGTTCCCAACTTACCCCAAGATTTTGGGTTATACACAATCTCCTCGCACAGGTTTCGGGTGGACACGAGAAATTTTGGTGCATATGCTCTCGAATCAATTTCGTCTGAGAAATTTTGAATCCCTTCTTATGATGGGTGTTCTGCGATACACTTGGCCTGGGAAACTAGTAATTCCTCTTCGACGGGTGTTCTGCGATACACTTGGTCTGGGAAAGTTTCTCTGATTATGGGTGATCCAATTCCTAGGTTTCCAGTCTTGATATTTAAAGTTCTTGCCCCTTAAGTTTTTCAGTCTCTGTATTTATAAAGGCGGGCTTACTTTTTAAGGTTTTAAGTTTCCCAAATACTTCGATCTGTCGCTTATAAATATGGAATTCTAGGTCCGATCCTTCTCTTTCTGGCTTTTTTGGGAGTTGCTCGTTTGAAGTGGCGAAGCTGTCTGTTCTGTGTCTCCGAGTTTGCTAGATTTTATTTTCAGTTTCCATTTCACATCACAGATTGTACTTCCCGGCAAACTTGCCAATGAGATTCATTGTAAATTCCGGCTCTCATTTCAATCAAATCGTAAGCTCTTTTCGCACTACGTGGGTTGTGGTATTTAAATTCATAATGTCTCCAGCGTGTTTAAAATACTGAATTTAATATTCCGACGCGTGACCTCTTTATAATAAGACGTAATATTTCCGGTGACATCTTGTGCACTCTCACAAACAAATGTGTGAAATGATTACCTGTCTCAGTGCCTTCTGTCAAGATTGTCTGGCCAGACAGATTATCTGCGATAATCACACACAGGGAGGGTCCCGTGAAACGATTATCTCATTCATCCTCGTACGAGACCATATTGTCAAACGAGGATCGTCTCCCATCAAAGGTGGTCAGACTGATTCAATGAGAAAAACGTTTTACCGCTGACCGGTGATACTGACCGGGTATTGTTACGATAATACCCCAGTTCATCTGGCGGAACCTAAATAAGTCTTAGGAGTGGTAAAGCAAAAATGTAAGAGATAAAGATATCCCATAGCAGATACTTCAGTAGGGGAGTGGAGTATTAGAGACTTCACCCAACTAAATTCAGCATAGAGAAAAATAATGAATAAAAGGGCTAAAAATTGGCAAATAATAAGCGAGCGGATAGAAAAATGAAGAAGAAGAAACGATACCGCTGTAGGGCTGAAGGTGTGAGAGAGCCACCAAAACAAGAACATGTACAGACGTTTTGTCACAAACTGTACATGTAGAAGGGGTCCTTTACGATATTTCTGATTTTTTGTTGTTGACTAAAGCAAACTGGTAAATACCCTTATGATGTGTAGTATGCTTACATAGTATTTGTCTCACATGCATAAACTGTAGGGCAGCAGTACAAAAGACAAATATTGGTCTGTACTGTGAATGGATTCTGAGGGACGGGCGACACAAAGACTTGATAATTAATCTCTCCCAAATGGAGGATTACCGAAGTCGTGTTGTATCTTCCCCAGTTCTTTAGGGTAGTCTACACCAGGAGCTTCCGTCTTCATCGATGACGCGAAACTGGATCAGGGAAAGAGAACTTCCGATACCTGAGATAGATCTGCACCTAACACACACAACCCTTTTCTTTCACCTGGAGAATTCAGGAAGTGGCCGGGATTGCAGTCATCGATACAGATATGTTACACCACCAAGAACCAACCACTACATTCAATTAAACTTCAGAAATATCCTTAATGATGAATTATCAACAGATTTTGTAAACCACTTAACTATACAACTTCATAAAAGTCCTTAATGATGAACTGTCAATGGTTTTGTAAACGCAACTGTAGTCAACGTCTTCATAGTCCTAATGATGAGATATAAATAGTCTTTGTTTACAAAACTCAAGTAAAATTCTATAAGTCCTGAGACAAACTGTCTGTAACTTTATAGACACTATTGCATTTTTTGCATTTTTGATTATCTTAATACATATTTTATTGATACATATTCTATATAAATATGACAGACATTTTATTTTCATCAGTACAGTTTCATTGTAATTTTCTAAAATCAAGATTAGTTATTGACTTTTCTTTGGTGTTACAGTGATGTCTAATACTGAAAGATTATGTCATATTTGTATTTAATCAATGGGGGCTCTTTATAATAATGCAGTACCTTAGGGAAAAGTGGCCTGGATACCTACTAGCTCTTAGTCTACTCAGAAGATTCTCAACCTGCTAAGAAACAGTTAATTTCCAGTATCCCTATAAATAGATCTACCAGTGATTCTCACTCTATTTTCTTCCTGCGGAACTTATTCTTACATTTTCTGCAGATTTTCTTCGAGCCAAATTTCAGTGAGATTATCTTGGACAGTCTTGGTACTTATTCATACTTTCAAATTTTCCATCTATCCGTGCGTCAAGGAATGGACGCCAGATGTTAGAGGTCAGCGTCAGTCAGCAGACTATAAAGTCTGATAGTTTTAAACATTATAGACAAAGTACTCAATATACCCCAATTATAACCAAAATGGCCCATTTTGGGTCTGGTTGAACGGAGTATACGTATAGAAAGCGCTATACCAAAGCAGAAGGGAAAAAAAAACAATAGAGACACTACGTAAAAGGACCCGCAGATGAGCAGAATTAGACAGATCATTGTAGCTAAGGCGAAAGATACCACCTGGTTTGGACTGTTTAAATTTTTGGTATCTCGGGTTCCAAATGCACACTGCCGTAACGCTGAAGCTAGCACACTACAGAGAGAACGCATCATACTCTCTCCTAACCCACTTTCAAGCAAGCAGCTGTGAGACGCCCCATTTCTACCTTTAATTACCCAGTGCCATAGTCCACTAAACGAGTGGAAATCTTTGGATAATATTCCTTGCAGTGTAATCATGGTGAACCTTAGCCAGATGCCATCAAACCAGTAGTAGTTCACTATTCACCTGTTCAGCATAATGTCAGAGCTTAGTGTCATCCAATATATCATTTTATACCGTTTGCTAGCACATATGAAATCAGGTGCCTGTATGGTTTCTCGGAACATACATAGTTCCACACATACAGAATAATAATCCGGATCTCAGTTTAAAAAAGATCATCTGATCTTTTACAGCAGCCACCAACACTCCAATGCCTTACGGCAGTATCTGTTATGGGACAAGTTTAACATTTTTTAAATTTTAATAATGTATGATGATAGGAAACTCTTTACAGAGCGATACAACAGGAAGCAATCTGATCATCAGAAGAAGTCCCCCCGTCCGACAAGTATTTCGGCCCTATATACTCCTTTACACTCTAAGGGGGGCGGGCCCACTTGGGTCATGACTCCCAAGCGTCTCAGCTTCCTGTTGTCTTGCATCGAAAATGAACCCATTTCACTTATGGCAGCAACTTTAAATTCCACAACTCCGCCAGCCGTGGAGGCAATTGTGAAAGTAACAAAGAGAAGACAAATTATTCCGTTCGTTCCGTCGCACACACTGAGACACCAGCGCGAAGTCAACGAGTCGCCACTGCGCGTTCCCCACTGGACT
The DNA here is from genome assembly GCA_024509875.1 of Oreohelix idahoensis. NCBI lineage: Eukaryota > Metazoa > Mollusca > Gastropoda > Stylommatophora > Oreohelicidae > Oreohelix > Oreohelix idahoensis. The sequence continues at coordinate 206,448 of JAMPIV010009226.1, forward strand.
ATTGATACTGACACCCCTTATAGTATACACCGCTTGTCGCCCCTGAGTCGCAGCCCGTTCACTAGTCCACCACAAACCTCAGCGTATTGTGGACTTAGAAAAATTCCTGGTGTTTTCTGTACCGCAGCGTTTATTGTTACGATCTCCATTCCCCATTGCGGTTGTTCCACAGCCAGCCTGATGCCTTTTCGGCAGTTTCACTAAGCCTCTTCAGGGCCCTTGTTCTCGACTGTCCCCTCAGCCCCAACAGTTTCAATAGATCATACACTGATGCAGCCACAAGCCCTCTTGCGCCCACTTCAACAGCCATGACCCTTGCAGTGAACCCATCGTGTCTCAGATCCGCGGCCAGATCACTATACTTGGCCACTTTGAACGAATGTTGCTCATCTAATCTGGATTCAAATGGCACGGTCAGTTCAATCAGTATGGCCTGAAGCGTTGCTGCAGAATGAAGCACTATATCCGGCCGTCTCCGCGATTTTCGGATACTCTCTGGATATGCCCCTCGTCCAGGTAGGTCTACCGCCATCTCCCAATCATTTGCACAATCAAGAAGAGATGGTAAACTGCTACCAGGTTTATTCGGTTTGGGGTGTGCTGACTTTCCTGCCCTCAGAAAGTATGTGTTTGCGGTGTCTGGCCGGACTTTGCTATTCGCCTTCATTCTTGCCAGATCTATTGTCGCAGCAAGCTCATTTAGCACTTTGTTGTCAGCCTAGCTTATTGTTAATGTTGTCAGCCTAGCTTGCTTATTGTTAATGTTGTCAGCCTAGCTTGCTTATTGTGTTGTCAGCCTAGCTTGCTTATTGTTAATGTTGTCAGCCTAGCTTGCTTATTGTTAATGTTGTCAGCCTAGCTTGCTTATTGTTAATGTTGTCAGCCTAGCTTATTGTTAATGTTGTCAGCCTAGATTGCTTATTGTCAATGTTGTCAGCCTAGCTTATTGTTAATGTTGTCAGCCTAGCTTGCTTATTGTTAATGTTGTCAGCCTAGCTTATTGATTGTTAATGTTGTCAGCCTAGCTTATTGTTAATGTTGTCAGCCTAGCTTATTGTTAATGTTGTCAGCCTAGCTTGCTTATTGTTAATGTTGTCAGCCTAGCTTATTGCTAATGTTGTCAGCCTAGCTTGCTTATTGTTAATGTTGTCAGCCTAGCTTGCTTATTGTTAAAGTTGTCAGCCTAGCTTATTGTTAATGTTGTCAGCCTAGCTTGCTTATTGTTAATGTTGTCAGCCTAGCTTATTGCTAATGTTGTCAGCCTAGCTTGCTTATTGTTAATGTTGTCAGCCTAGCTTGCTTATTGTTAATGTTGTCAGCCTAGCTTATTGTTAATGTTGTCAGCCTAGCTTGCTTATTGTTAATGTTGTCAGCCTAGCTTATTGCTAATGTTGTCAGCCTAGCTTGCTTATTGTTAATGTTGTCAGCCTAGCTTGCTTATTGTTAATGTTGTCAGCCTAGCTTATTGTTAATGTTGTCAGCTTAGCTTGCTTATTGTTAATGTTGTCAGCCAAGCTTATTGCTAATGTTGTCAGCCTAGCTTGCTTATTGTTAATGTTGTCAGCCAAGCGTATTGTTAATGTTGTCAGCCTAGCTTATTGTTAATGTTGTCAGCCAAGCTTATTGTTAATGTTGTCAGCCAAGCTTATTGTTAATGTTGTCAGCCAAGCTTATTGTTAATGTTGTCAGCCTAGCTTATTGTTAATGTTGTCAGCCTAGCTTATTGTTAATGTTGTCAGCCTAGCTTATTGTTAATGTTGTCAGCCTAGCTTATTGTTAATGTTGTCAGCCTAGCTTGCTTATTGTTAATGTTGTCAGCCAAGCTTATTGTTAATGTTGTCAGCCTAGCTTATTGTTAAGGAACATCACTTATATGGGACTCGGTGTGAATGATGAGAATAAAATGCAGTTTGAGGACACTTCGGGATATAAATATTACCCCCCCCCCCCTCCCCACCTTCCACCTCTCTTCCCGCCACCTTCTCCCCACCTCTCCTCTTCTCTCCCCACTTCTCCTCTTCTCTCCCCCACCTATCCCCCTCTCCCCACCTCTCCTCTTTTCTCCCCTACCACCCCCTTCCTCTCCCCCCCTTCCTCCCCCCCCCCCCCCTTCCCCCCACCAAAAAAAAAAACATTCCGCAAAAACACATGACTGTACAGTTTGGCCGTCCCTTACCTTTTGTTCAAGGACAAAGAAAAAAAAATACTTGGCTCATTTAAAAAAAAAGTTGGTTACGTCCTAATTGTTGGCGTGGGAATAAAGCGATACTATTAAAATATCCCAGACGTGAGAAAACACCTTTAAACCCGCCAGGTCGTGATGAAAGTTTGTTGGCGTAACGTTCTCAGTTGAATAGTTTAATTTTCTAGTTGATGTGTTTATCATAACATTTCTGGCGTTGTCGTCGTGATGTTGGTATTATTGCTGCTGTCTCGTGGTTGTATGAAATCAAATGTCAAAATAAATGGTCTAGTCGACAAGAAATCTGTTAGGTAGCACATTACACATTTTTGTTTGTCTACCGTAGCTATTAGTCCTTTTCAGGACTAACACTTGTCAGGGCTTCATCATGCTAGAGCGGTTAGATACTAGCAGCTCTGTCAATCAATACCCTTTAGCTCCCGAGGAGCATAGGCCTTCAACTAACAAATGTCAAGGTCTCCTGTCACGTGACATCAGCTCCAGTTTTTTCCATGTCTTTATCATTTTCATTCTTGTCTCCAGTTCTCTTTTCCACGCATTTTGTGTCTACCTCCACAGTGGTGACTTGTTCTTGTTAGTAGTTGCACAGTGGTGACTTGTTCTTGTTAGTAGTTGCACAGTGGTGACTTGTTCTTGTTAGTAGTTCCACATTGGTGACTTGTTCTTGTTAGTAGTTCCACATTGGTGACTTGTTCTTGTTAGTAGTTCCACATTGGTGACTTGTTCTTGTTAGTAGCTGCACAGTGGTGACTTGTTCTTGTTAGTAGTTGCACAGTGGTGACTTGTTCTTGTTAGTAGTTCCACATTGGTGACTTGTTCTTGTTAGTAGTTCCACATTGGTGACTTGTTCTTGTTAGTAGTTCCACATTGGTGACTTGTTCTTGTTAGTAGCTGCACAGTGGTGACTTGTTCTTGTTAGTAGTTGCACATTGGTGACTTGTTCTTGTTAGTAGTTGCACAGTGGTGACTTGTTCTTGTTAGTAGTTGCACAGTAGTGACTTGTTCTTGTTAGTAGTTGCACAGTGGTGACTTGTTCTTGTTAGTAGTTGCACAGTGGTGACTTGTATGGTTCTTGTTAGTAGTTCAACATTGGTGACTTGTAGGGTTCTTGTTAGTAGTTCCACATTGGTGACCTGTATGGTTCTTGTTAGTAGTTCAACATTGGTGACTTGTATGGTTCTTGTTAGTAGTTCCACATTGGTGACTTGCATGGTTTTTGTTAGTAGTTCCACATTGGTGACCTGTATGTTCTTGTTGGTAGTTCAACATTGGTGACTTGTAGGGTTCTTGTTAGTAGTTCCACATTGGTGACCTGTATGGTTCTTATTAGTAGTTCAACATTGGTGACTTGTAGGGTTCTTGTTAGTAGTTCCACATTGGTGACTTGTATGGTTCTTGTTAGTAGTTCCACATTGGTGACTTGCATGGTTTTTGTTAGTAGTTCCACATTGGTAACCTGTATGTTCTTGTTGGTAGTTCCACATTGGTGACCTCTATGGTTCTTGTTAGTAGTTCCACATAGGTGACTTGTATGGTTCTTGTTAGTAGTTCCACATTGGTGACTTGCATGGTTCTTGTTAGTAGTTCCACATTGGTGACTTGTATGGTTATTGTTAGTAGTTCCACATTGGTGACTTGTATGGTATTTGTTAGTAGTTCAACATTGGTGACTTGTATGGTTCTTGTTAGTAGTTCCACATTGGTGACTTGTATGGTTCTTGTTAGTAGTTCCACATTGGTGACATGTATCGTTCTTGTTAGTAGTCCCACATTGGTGACTTGTATGGTTCTTGTTAGTAGTTCCACATTGGTGACTTGTATGGTTCTTGTTAGTAGTTCCACATTGGTGACCTGCATGGTTCTTGTTAGTAGTTCAACATTGGTGACTTGTATGAATCGTTTTAGTAGTTCCACATTGGTGACTTGTATGGTTCTTGTTAGTAGTTCCACATTGGTGACTTGTATCGTTCTTGTCAGTAGTTCCACATTGGTGACTTGTATGGTTCTTGTTAGTAGTTCCACATTGGTGACTTGTATGGTTCTTGTTAGTAGTTCTACATTGGTGACCTGTATGGTTTTTGTTAGTAGTTCCACATTGGTGACCTGTATGGTTCTTGTTAGTAGTTCCACATTGGTGACTTGTATGGTTCTTGTTAGTAGTTCCACATTGGTGATCTCTATGGTTCTTGTTAGTAGTTCCACATTGGTGACCTGTATGGTTCTTGTTAGTAGTTCAACATTGGTGACCTCTATGGTTTTTGTTAATAGTTCCACATTGGTGACTTGTATGGATCTAGTTCGTAGTTCCACATTGGTGAACTGTATGGTTCTTGTTATTAGTTCTACATTGGTGACCTGTATGGTTCTTGTTAGTAGTTCCACATTGGTGACCTGTATGGTTCTTGTTAATAGTTCCACATTGGTGACCTGTATGGTTCTTGTTAGTAGTTCCACATTGGTGACCTGTATGGTTCTTGTTAGTAGTTCCACATTGGGGACCTGTATGGTTCTTGTTAGTAGTTCCACATTAGTGACCTGTATCGTTCTTGTGGTGGATTTGGTGTTATTCTGTAAATATTATTAATTTTAATTATATCAGGTGTGAGATCACCTATGTAAGCCCCTGAGGTTTATTAAATTCAGATAAGTTTACAGGGCACAAGTCTGCTTCCACCAAAGACCTCACCCGATTATATATCTTCTCCTACTGTAGTGTAAAGTTGTGTGTATGTTGTCTAGCAAGTGTCTATGGTATATGCAATGTGATGAAGTGTAGAAACAGGACAACAACTACACCTATTATTTACAAACAATGATTAAACAAGTCACTGGTTAAGTTTTCAATTTAACATATTTGTGTGTACAATTTATTTTCCTGTATCTTTGTTATTCTTTTAGACACAGGAATAATCAACTCAAAATGATAATATAAATATATACAGCAATTAATTCACAAATATAATTGAGTCTGTGTTTTCCCCCAATTATTTATATAGGTCAAGTTAGAAAAGTGTCAAGTATTCCTTGCTCCTAGAAAAGGGTACAGGTCGTTAGAACGTTTGGATTCATCACTGTCTGACACAATACATTTTGGAAAAATGAGAGTTGGATTGTTTGCGATATCAAATACCCCAGACACGATTGCTTATCTGGGATTTCTGGTAACAGGCTGACTAAAGTATACTATGTCAGCTTCCACTGCCAAGTCACGCTTCTGCTTCTTGTAATATATTTATGTGCAGGCACTCAGTAGAAATGGCCTCACTGCAGAACTTATGGTCAGGTATTTGATCACCTGGGCTCACTTTGAATCGTAGAAGAAACCCGCATTAAAGAAATTTACACACTAAACAGTTGAATATTGCGATATATGGCATAATCCAAATCGCTGCTAGTGCCGAAATAGCAAACAAGTAAGTACTCCTTCATTGTCTTAAAACAACTTCTTTAGTGTATGAAATTTTGTTAACAAGTGGCCCCGAATACCAACTAGTAATTGGTTTTATATAACCGTTAGTATATTACACTACAGCCAATCAGGGACCATTTGGCTTTTAGCGTTCTTTTTTTCAAGACTGACCTCAAATATTCAAAATTATGACTCCTTCCCTTCTACCCCCACCTACGGGCAAATTGAGAAGGATTTTCAAGTCCGTTCGTCTATCTGTCTTCTGTCCAACTTCTTTATTTCTTAATAGTTTTAAATTCTGATACCTACTTATTGATCCGGTTGTTATCTATCGCACAGTCATTACATTATTTTATTCTTGTATTTATTTCTAATGCCTAGTATCGTTTTATTTCTACAATGCTTCAAAAAAAATATTTCCTATCTCTCCTTTTCAACTTTGTAAACACGAACTAGTGACACTCCTAGTCCGATACTCCTTCTCATCCTCCCCTCCTCCCCCCCATTCAGTACTGCATATTCAAAAAATCTCAAGTTAACCGTAATTTTTTCCTTTTATTTTTAACTATCGCTCTCATGCAGACTGCAGTATCACTTGTAACACGTTAGCACATTTTTAATAACACGGTTGTAGAATTACTACTTTAGCACTACTTCTAGCGAGAAATGCGACTGGTGTGTGTGTTTATATCGGCTGACAAGTCCAATAGTGTGAATATATGCTAAGAACGCGTGTCGATACAAAAAGGGGTCTGCAACTTGTGACGTCGCGTTTCCACCATGCTACTACATTGTTCTCTCACTTTTATGCCTTCGTGTATTCTTTTTACGCGTTTTCTTCTCTCCCTCTCTTGCTTTGAAGGCTAGGCTTGAACTGTGACGTTAGTTTCACGCAAGCGAAACCAAAATCAAGTGGCTTTGCTAGCGAGATAATCAACTGGCATTTCTACAGCATACCTTGGATTCCCCTTTTGGCCTAGTAGAAGCTGTTAGTCACTAACACACGGGCTGTTTTATTTAATAGCAATTGGAGTACAATTCTATGGAAATTAGCGTTTGTCTCAAGGTCGAGGCATAAAATCTTAGCACTGACCTGCGGCGTAGGCGACAACGCTCTCCATAACTTCGCCATTTTATTCCTATGTATTATTTGAATTTATAAAAGTGGTTACTAGTCTTACAATTGGGGAAATTTTGGCGAGATATATGTGAGCGTGTTGTACATACAGATTGTATTTTACGACATAATCTCCCCCATTAAAAAAGCTTGCAATGGTAATGCAACTTTCAATATCTGTATGACAACCACGATCAGCTCTGCTTTACTCTGCCTTAAAGTGATCATGAATTTATTGCAGTTGGGTCATACAAAGTAAGCACAACTCAAGAAAGCTGCCTCAGACCTCTGCAATCCAAGAATCTAATTCAGCTACAGATATTACTGTCTGTCCTATGCTGATATAACTCAATTTTCACCATTCCTCCTCACGGAGTCTGTCCTATGATATATCCAGAGATAATAGATGCCCCTCAAGTTTGCAATAATTATGAGGGGATAACCTATAAAATGGTAATGTCAGAGTTATGTAGGGGTTCCAGCAATCTCATTATCAGCCTGTATAAAACATTCGGAATATCCTGAATCAAAAAGGCAACTCAGGGATTCATTATGTTCCTCCGAAATGTTCACAGCCAACAATTGGTCTGCGCGCCGGCTTGACTGGATGTGGAAACACCCTTTTCTATTTTTCATATAAGATTCTATAATGCGCCACTCAAATGGAGGCCATATTCGTCAATTATATTCTCCGCCTAACGACAATATTGGTGAAATAATATAATATAAGGGGAAATGAATTTTTCTGCACCAGAAATCAATTCGCCCTGTTTTAGCATTGTTATAATATGTGGGTGATCTCCATCCAGGGTCCGTACAATACTTCCCCATGGACTGGATGGGGTCGGGTGACTACCAATGTCACCATTGCCCTTATAATGCTAAATTAATAGCCATATTGTGAAGCGCTGTGAGTATTTTCCCAATTGCTCACTCGTCCACTCCCCACTTTTCTTCTGTTAACATTTTGTTTTGGTTTCAACTCTGGCGGATTATCTTCAATGCTAATGTTGGCCAATTCCCGAAAAGCGGCTTCAAACTGAGCCTGGGATGACTGGACTTTGTTTATGCGTTCTCTTTGTGCCATACGCAGAGATGCTAATGTAAAGGTTTTCGGAGAAGACTGGATGTAAAAAGGGGCGTTCCTATTCACTTTATCTACCTTTTCCTTTTTATTTGTCTTAGTAGTTTCAGGCCTACTTTCACCGGAGTACTTGGGTAGGTCCTGATAATGTTCCCAACGTGTGGGCTTTCCTTTTTTATTTTTAGACCCATGTGTTTCAGAATGCTTGGCGGGCATCTGATTATTAGTTTTCCACCCTGTGGAATTGTCCTTGCAACACTGGTTGCAGGCCTCAAAAAATTTTTCAATGTCTTCAGCTACGCCTGGCCAGAAATATGCTACAGATGTCCTTTGGCGTGTGGTACCCATCTTCTGGTGTCCACCGCCTGGTACAACATGTGCTTGTGCCATCACTGGTTTCCTATAACTCTTGGGCAGCACTAGCTGTCCTTCCTTTTTGGATCCTGCTCTAGCTTTCCTGTAGAGCAGTCCCTCCTTCATATAGAATTGTCCTTTCTTAGGGTGTGCATGGCTGTTTGGCAATTTGCCAAAGCAAGGTTTTAATGATTTGTCCTTTGCCTGGGTCTTTCTCATCTGTTTTGGATGAATGTTTAGTGGTGGTGTTTCCTCCTTTCTAGGGGTCGACCTGACCTGGAGCGTGGCCAGTACCACAGGTTTTACAGGGCTTCCTAGAAAAACATACTTCCTAACACCAGCGGGTAGTTAGGGTCGTCACACACGGCTGCTCTAATCACTCCTTCCACGTACCTTGTCTTAACAGTTATCTCGGCTACTGGAAGTGTTATGGTGGCTATTCCCCTTACGGCCCCTTGTATCTCCACTTTCTCTGTGGTATACGGTTCAGGGTGCACCAGGGTTGCACTCACAACCGAGTCATATTCCAAACCGGAATCGTAAAGGCACCTGACCTTGGCACCATTACATGTCACTTCTTCACAGATGGGGGATGTTGAAGATTAATATGATTCTCTGTCAGTTTCTTCCTCCCCTTGTCTACTGTTATCATGCATGCCACGTGATATGGAGGAACTTTCCTACCACAGTCAATAGTATTATGATTGTTCATCATACAAATTTTACAATATTTCCCTTCTGGTTTGTAGGGTCTCCTTTCACTGAAATGCGGGTTTCTATCGCGTTGGTTATACCTTGGCCTATCATAGTTTTGGTTACTTCTTGGGTTATGATCCTTATTATCAAATTGGTTTGGGTTTTAAGGAGCTTTATTATGGTCTATAGGCTTCTTCTTCATACTTGCTATCTCAGACTGGGCTGCCTGATATCGCTCAGCAACATTTAAGATCTCTCCCAGCCTCTCAGCACCCTGTTCCGTGAGAAATTTTCTCAGGTCTGGAGCCATGGACTCTCTTAACAGCTCAGTCATAATCATTTCCCTTAAATCTTGGGTTTTCCCCAGAGCAGTCCATTTCTCCAGGTAAGTCTCCAGACGGTCAGAGAACTGGTGGTAATCTCTCCAGTCAACAGTTTAGCATTCCTAAATTTCCTTCTGTAAAATTCACTATTCTTCTCATATCTAACTAGCAGAGCTTGCTTAAGAATGTCGTAATCATCTTGATCTTCTTTGCTCAGTTTGGCGAATACCTCATAAGAGGTTCCCCTAAGCCCCTGTGATATCTTCATACTCCATCTTTCTTTTTCTAGCCCATACATGGTAGCTAGTGCCTCAAATCTAGAGAGGAATGATTCAATATCATCCTCTTTTTCTACAAAGGGGTCCAAATGAAACCCCATGGCTGATGAGGAGGCTATCTGGCTTGCAGTAGAGTAAGAAGTGGGTGATCTACTTCCATTATCAGGAGCACGGAATTGTAACTCCAACTCCCTTAGTCGCAACTCATGTTCCCTTTGTAACCGTTGCTCTTCTTTCTCAGCCTCCATCTGTAATCTTTTCTCCTCCTTTTCAGCCTCCAACCTCTTTTCTTCTTTCCTGGCCTCAGCCTCAAGCTGTAATCTCTTCTCTTCTTTTGCAGCCTCCATCCTCTTTTCTTCTTTCACTCTTTCAGCCTCAAGTCTCCTGTCTTCTTTCTCCCTTTCAGCCTGCATCTGTAATCTTTTCTCCTCCTTTTCAGCCTCAAGTTTCTTCTCCTCCAACTGCAGCATCTTGATCTCAGCCTCCCTATCAGCCTCTAATTTCTTAAGCTCCCTAGCATCTACTAACATAATTCTCTTCTCCTCAGCTAATCTCTTATCTTCCCTGTCCATATACTTGTCGCACTCTGATGTCACATACTGAATCAGAGCTTGACCATCTAAATTCATCTCCTTTGCAGTCTGCACAGCAGCAGATCTGTATTTTGCCAAATCAGCCATTTTACTGTTAACAATATCAAATGCTATCCTTTACCTTAAACCAATTAACCAACTAAACACAAGACAAAGGGCAATGATATCTCAAACCACTCTCAAATTATTTTTACTGTTATATTTTACAAATGCTGGGACCTAGTGACTCAATTTATGTAGGGTATTAAGAAAACTTTACATCCCGGACGAGCCCCCAATTTATGTGGTGGATTTGGTGTTATTCTATAAATATTATTAATTTTAATTATATCAGGTGTGAGATCAGCTATGCAAGCCCCTGAGGTTTATTAAATTCAGATAAGTTTACAGGGAGCCCTGTCTGCTTCCACCAAAGACCTCACCCGATTATATATCTTCCCCTACTGAAGTGTAAAGTTGTGTGTATGTTGTCTAGCAAGTGTCTATGGTATATGCAATGTGATGAAGTGTAGAAACAGGTCAACAACTACACCTATTACTTATAAACAATGATTAAACAAGTCACTGGTTAAGTTTTCAATTTAACATATTTTTTTGTACAATTTTTTTCCTGTATCTTTGTTATTCTTTTAGACACAGAAATAATCAACTCAAAATGATAATATAAATATATACAGCAATTAATTCACAAATATAATTGAGTCTGTGTTTTCCCCCAATTATTTATATAAGTCAAGTTAAAAAAGTGTCAAGTATTCCTTGCTCCTAGAAAAGGGTACAGGTCGTTAGAACGTTTGGATTCATCACTGTCTGACACAATACATTTTGGGAAATTGAGAGTTGGATTGTTTGAGATATCAAATACCCCAGACACGATTGCTTATCTGGGATTTCTGGTAACAAGCTGACTGAAGTAAACTATGTCAGCTTCCACTGCCAAGTCACGCTTCTGCATCTTGTAATATATTTATGTGCAGGTCCTCAGTAGATATTGCCTCACTGCAGAACTTAAGATCAGGTATTTGATCACCTAGGCTCACTTTGAATCGTAGAAGAAACCCGCATCAAAGAAATTTACACACTAAACAGCTGAATATTGCGATATATGGCATAATTCAAATCGCTCCTAGTGCAGAAATAGCAAACAAGTATGTACTCCTTCCTTGTCTTAAAACAACTTCTTTAGTGTATGAAATTTTGTTAACAAGTGGCCCCGAATACCAACTACTAATTGGTTTTATACAACCGTTAGTATATTACACTACAGCCAATCAGGGACCGTTTGGCTTTTAGCGTTCTTTTTTTCAAGACTGACCTCAAATATTCAAAATTATGACTCCTTCCCTTCTACCCCCACCTACGGGCAAACTGAGAAAGATTTTCAAGTCCGTTCGTCTATCTGTCTTCTGTCCAACTTCTTTATTTCTTAATAGTTTTAAATTCTGATACCTACTTATTGATCCGGTTGTTATCTATCGCACAGTCATTACATTATTTTATTCTTGTATTTATTTCTAATGCCTAGTATCGTTTTATTTCTACAATGCTTCAAAAAAAATATTTCCTCACGAACTAGTGACACTCCTAGTCCGATACTCCTTCTCATCCTCCCCTCCTCCCCCCCCATTCAGTACTGCATATTCAAAAAATCTCAAGTTAACCGTAATTTTTTCCTTTTATTTTTAACTATCGCTCTCATGCAGACTGCAGTATCACTTGTAACACGTTACCACATTTTTAATAACACGGTTGTAGAATTACTACTTTAGCACTACTTCTAGCGAGAAATGCGACTGGTGTGTGTGTTTATATCGGCTGACAAGTCCAATAGTGTGAATATATGCTAAGAACGCGTGTCGATACAAAAAGGGGTCTGCAACTTGTGACGTCGCGTTTCCACCACGCTACTACATTGTTCTCTCACTTTTATGCCTTCGTGTATTCTTTTTACGCGTTTTCTTCTCTCCCTTTCTTGCTTTGAAGGCTAGGCTTGAACTGTGACGTTAGTTTCACGCAAGCGGTACCACAATCGAGTGGCTTTGCTAGCGAGATAATCAACTAGCATTTCTACAGCATACCTTGGACTCCCCTACTGGCCTAGTAGAAGCTGTTAGTCACTAACACACGGGCTGTTTTATTTAATAGCAATTGGAGTACAATTCTATGGAAATTAGCGTTTGTCTCAAGGTCGAGGCATAAAATCTTAGCACTGACCTGCGGCGTAGGCGACAACGCTCTCCATAACTTCGCCATTTTATTCCTATGTATTATTTGAATTTATAAAAGTGGTTACTAGTCTTACAATTGGGGAAATTTTGGCGAGATATATGTGAGCGTGTTGTACATACAGATTGTATTTTACGACAGTTCTTGTTAGTAGTTCCACATTGGTGACCCTACTGTGCCATTTCAATGCTTCCATTCTACGCAAGCACCCATTTATGAAAGTCTGTAAATATTTGATCGTTGTTCTAAAAAAAGTTCGCCTTATGTTGCAATAATATGTGTAAACATATTCATATAGATCAACTTGATTACATATTATCAACACTTTCTTTTTTTAAGTTTAACCAAAAAATAATTCTGAATGTAATTTTAATTTAATACGGAACATTTCGGTTCATAACAATCGCGGAGAGATAAATGAATTCTAGCTTCTGGCAAGTCTGGTTGTGTCTTGGCAAGCGTGAATCTCACAGTGCCTTAACACTGAAGCGTGTGAGGTTATATTTCTGTCCCAGCCCCGCATCTGTTTGTTACGAAGCTAAGTAAAAAGCCAATCGTTTTCAAGCATATATGTCCCGTGGTGAAATTCAAAATATTTCCGAAATGTAAAAATTTTGCGCGTGATGCAAAGGTCACGTTTTCCTTATATGGCAATCAAACCTCCGATGCCTCGTGTACCAACTCACAAACACATCGGTAAACTCTCTCAGCAATGTGTTTCAGATGTAACAAATTATTGCTATCTAAAGTAATCTTGTCATAACAAGTCGGACAGGAAGCAATTATGTCATAAGTGTCTGTCCAAAATGTGTTGCACAGACGAGTAATCTTGTTATCTCTCGCTTAAGCACAACTCTACACAAAAACTAAGCAGACCAATATGGGTTTACCTGGGCTTAATCTCAGAAAAGCTGTGCCGGCCTAGCAAATGTGAGGTAAACAGCAACAAGGAGTGTCAAATGTTTTGACAATATCAAATATCTGCTGCCTAGCAGAGAAAGAAAAGGGTGCGACCCGGAAAAACCGCATTAAAATCAGTGCAACAAATGTAACTGATTACTGCCGTAATGAAAGAGATCGTGAAGGGGTCGCCTCAAAATCCATCTCGTGACACATACAATAAGACTGACTTGACATTCGAGTTGAAGAAATTAATTTATTGTGTTGGACTTAATTTCCTTTGATTTCCATAATTTCCAATGCAATGAAAGCTCATATTGCCTTTTGCAAATTCACTAATTGATTTCTGTCAAGATATATGTATGATTCAACATCTTGTTGGAATACTCTTCCATTTGATTTTGACTATCATTTGTCTCATTTTTTCCTCTTTGGCTTATGTATGTGTGTGTGTTTATTTTTTTTCAAACCCAATAGCTGTGACCGCTAATCAAGTATTACTATTTTGTCTTGCATCTGGTTAAAGTAATGGAACAGAAGAGTCAGGCTGTCTGGAAAATCTAGATCGCCAAACTGACCGTCTATAAAATCTAGATCGTCAAATTGACCGTCCACAAAATCTAGATCGTCAAATTGACCATCTACAAAATCTAGATCGCCAAACTGACCGTTCACAAAATCTAGATCGTCAAATTGACCGTCTACAAAATCTAAATCGTCAGATTGACCGTCCACAAAATCTAGATCGTCAAATTGACCGTCCACAAAATCTAGATCGCCAAACTGACCGTCCACAAAATCTAGATCATTAAACTGACCGTCCACAAAATCTAGATCGTCAAACTGACCGTCCACAAAATCTAGATCGTCAAATTGACCGTCCACAAAATCTAGATCTCCAAACTGACCGTCCACAAAATCTAGATCGTCAAATTGACCGTCTACAAAATCTAAATCGTCAGATTGACCGTCCACTAAATCTAGATCGTCAAATTGACCGTCCACAAAATCTAGATAGTCAAATTGACCGTCCACAAAATCTAGGTCGTCAAACAGACCGTTCTCAAAATTTAATCGTCAAACTGACCACCCACAAAATCTAGATAGTCAAATTGATCGTCCACAAAATCTATATCGCCAAACTGACCGTCCACAAAATCTAGATCACCAAACTGACCGTCCACAAAATCTAGATCGTCAAATTAACCGTCCACAAAATCTAGATCGCCAAACTGACCGTCTACAAAATCTAGATCGTCAAATTGACCGTCCACAAAATTTATAGCTCCAAACTGACCGTTCACAAAATCTAGATCGTCAAATTGACCGTCCACAAAATCTAGGTCGTCAAACTGACCATTCTCAAAATTTAATCGTCAAACTGACCATCCACAACATCTAGATCGCCAAACTGACCGTCCACAAAATCTATATCGCAAAACTGACCGTTCACAAAATCTAGATCGTCAAATTGGCCGTCCACAAAATCTAGGTAGTCAAATTGACCGTCCACAAAATCTAGATCGCCAAACTGACCGTCCACAAAATCTAGATCACCAAACTGACCGTCCACAAAATCTAGATCGTCAAATCGACCGTCCACAAAATCTAGATCGTAAAATTGACCGTCCACAAAATCTAGCCCGTCAAATTGACTGTCCACAAAATCTAAATCGTTAAACTGGCCGTCCACAAAATCTAGATCGTCCAATTGACCGTCGACACAATCTAGATCCCCAAACTGGCCGTCCACAAAATCTAGATTGTCAAATTGACCGTGGACAAAATCTGGATCGCCACACTGTTTTGTCAGTGTCCACTGAATGCATGTCATTTCTCAACTGTCAAAAATGGGTTCAGACAACCTGACTCATGTTGCCGACTTACCGAAATATTTGATAAGTGTCCTGCCTAGACGTCGTGGAAAAAAAAAAAATTAGGCTGACAACAACGAGTTCTGAACATGAACAATCTCAACATAGAAATGTCACGTGATCGAAACGTCAATTCGTAGTACAATTGCAAGACGGTATAATGGTGAATCATAATCGTCTAGTTGCGTTCGATTGGCAGAGAGGTTAGAAAGCTGGCTTCTTGCGGCATAGCTACCGGTGTCGGAACACAGCGGCGTACGCTCCAGTCTACCTAGCTGTAAATGGGTACATGACTATGCTCTCGAGTTATGGAAGGAAAAGGCAGCGTGGAAGGGAACAGGTCACCAAAAATCTCGAAGCTGGACCTAGTATATAGAAGTCTCCAACACTGCACTCCCATCCGGCAGCATCTGCTGCGTTACGACCTTTACTGTCTAGTCAAGTTTGAAATATTGCACAACGCTTCTTCTTGTGATGCAAACAAAAACGGTTTACAACTTTATCTAATTCAAACAAAAAAGCTTTACAACTTTAATTATATACAAACAGAAACGCTTTACAAAGAAAAAAAAAACGTTTATTTACAACTTTCTGTGACATAAACTGTTCGAAATAAATGTCACTACGTTTGTTATGTAACAAAACTGCCATTAACAAAACGACGTCACTATTTCAAAGATGAACATCCACTACAGTTGTACTAAAGTCTGCACAGAAATGTCTTGGGATATTTATAACTAGTAGACGCTGTTTAGCTTTTCGGCTGCTCGGTAAGGTCGCCGTGTTCGTAAACAGAGCGTGAAAATGAAATGAAAACTTTGACATGAAAGTTGGTAGTGTGTTGACTGCTACGATCCTACAGGTACCTTGTGGTTGGGCATGAAAGAATTGTTGTACCAGGAACATGTATAACTATCGCCTAAAATTAATATTTTCTTATTCGCTCTACTGGAGCTGGCCTCGTTTATGCAGGAAGCGGAGCCAAAGCGGTCAGGTCCTCTTGCAGTTGTCGCTTCGCTATCAATTTATTTTTTTTGGTCACATAATAAGACAGCGAATGACACGTAACACCTCACTCAATCGCCTAATACGACATGCCTAGTAGAAGAAGTGGTCATAATCTTTCCTCATCTTCCCCAATTAACTGCAGTAAGGCTGTCGGATATAAATCAGTTATTTATTCTTTACTCAACATCGTCTTCTTCTTCTTCTTTGATCCTTAGTCGCCGACCGTCAAAGCAGTCAGTGGCCATCACGCCTAGTGGCGTCTTGTAGGGCAACAACAAATTGATTCCACTTTGCTCGGTCGGTGGTCATCCTTCGTACAGTGCCCCAACTCTGGTTCATTCTTTGCATCTCAGCCTCCACAGTCCTCTGCCAGGTTGTTTTTGGTCGGCCTCTCTTTCGTTTTCCTTCAGGGGTCCAAAGCATAGCTGTTCTTGTGATGGCATCGGGGTCTCTTCTGAGGACATGGCCAACCCAGCTCCAGCGTCTGCCAGCTATATCAACATCGTATAGGATATAAATTCAGTCATCCCGAACAACGTGTAGGATATAATCAATGACTTCTTCTTCTTCTTCTTCCGTCCTTAGCCAAAGACCGACCAAGCAGTCAGAGGCCATCACGCCTTGTGGCGTCTTAAGGGCAACAGCAGATTGATTTTCTCTGTTGTAGTTTCCCATCACGCCTAGCGGCGTCTTTAGGGCAACAACAAATAGATCCATCGGCCGTTGTTTCCGTAATCGGTGTGACAAGCCAACGGGTGATCAGCCCATTGGGCAAGCAATGACTTATTTATTCATTATCCAACATCGTGTAGGATATGTCAATTATTTATTCATTACCCAACATCGTGTAGAATATAATCAATCAGTTATTTATTCTGTACCCAACAGCGCGTAGGATATAAATTCAGTCATTACCCAACAACGTGTTGAATATAATCAATCAGTTATTTATTCATTACCCATCATCATGTAGGATATAAATCAATTATTTATTCATTACCCAACAACGTGTTGGACATAATCAATCAGTTATTTATTCATTACCCAACAACGTGTATGATATAATCAATCAGTTATTTGATTATTACTGTGACGCAATGAACGTCCTATACTTTCGTCCAATTTTCCTTTCTCCACTCCCCTCTGTCATTATTAAAATAAGCATCCTTTTTTCACTTCATCTAGTCACTTCTTCACTTCTGCATCGATATCGACCGATAGTAATCTTACGCTTCGTAAGGACAGTCCCGAACTGGTTACCTTTATCGTCGTGTATGCGAAAGCGGGTGAACAATGACACATTGATCTCTGTTTGCTCGAATAGCAAAGTCCGGCCAGACACCACAAACACATACTTTCTGAGGGCAGGAAAGTCAGCACACCCCAAACCGAGTAAACCTGGTAGCAGTTTACCATCTCTTCTTGACTGTGCAAACGACTGGGAGATGGCGGTAGACCTACCTGGACGGGGGGCATATCCAGAGAGTATCAGAAAATCGCGGAGACGGCCGGATATAGTGCTTCATTCTTCAGCAACGCTTCAGGTCATACTGATTGAACTGACCGTGCCATTTGAATCCAGATTAGACGAGCAACATTCATTCAAAGCGGCCAAGTATAGCGATCTAGCCGCGGATCTGAGACACGATGGATTCAGTGCAAGAGTCATGGCAGTTAAAGTGGGCGCAAGAGGGCTTGTGGCTGCATCAATGTATGATTTATTGAAACTGTTGGGGTTGAAGGGACAGTCTAGAACAAGGGCACTGAAGAGACTTAGCGAAACTGCCGAAAAGGCATCAGGCTGGCTGTGGAACAACCGCAGTGGGCAATGGAGATCGTGACGGTAAACGCTGCGGTACAGAAAACACCAACATTTTTCTAAGTCCACAGCGCTGAGTTTTTATGGTGTACTAGTGAGGGGGCTGCGACTCTGGGGCAACAGGCGATGTATACTATAGGGAGTGTGTCAGGTACAGAATTTCAGTGGCGTGCGGCGCGCAGTGGCTTAGGTTCGTCGGCTGCGCACTCGTGTCTCAGTGTGTGTCCTTAGTTGTGAAGGGCGACGGAACGAACGGAATAATTTGTCTTTTCTTTGTTACTTTCACAATTGCCCCCACGGCTGGCGTTGTGGATTAAAAGTTGCTACCGTAAGTGAAATGGGTTCATTTTCGATACAAGACAACAGGAAGCTGAGACGCTTGGGAGTCATGACCCAAGTGGGCCCGCCCCCCTTAGAGTGTAAAGGAGTAATCGGGCCGAAACCCTTGTCAGATGGGGGACTTCTTCTGATGATCAGATTGCTTCCTGTTGTATCGCTCTGTAAAGAGTTTCCTATCATAGTTGCATGGTCAAACCAGTGACGATCGGGAAAAGACCGATTGACTTCTGGAAAGACAGATGACACTGGAAAAGACTAGAGACCGGCTGACCGGGTTAGCACCCCGTAAGCTGTATTCAATTGCTATAGGACCCAAAAACAATAGATGCCCCCAGGATTCACCGAAAGGGGGGGAGGATGATGAATCCACAGGCGCCTCAATGGAATCGACCAGACCCGTTACACGGACTTCGAGCTCTGAACAACGGCTGGAATTTCCATGTGCCTGTGGTAGGGAATTCTCTACTCAGAGAGGAATGAAAATCCACAGAACGAAAAAGGGGTGTGGGAGCTCATCAGGGGGAGATCAACAGCGCTCTGTCTTGACGGATAAGACGTTAGAAGAACGCAGCCAGGAGTCAATCCACAGTGCTGAGTACATTCAAGTTGATCTGCCAGATGATGATCTCACACACTTCTTGGACGGGAAGAGAGATGCAATAAACTTTCCACCTGCCAGTGCAAAAGGGCTTTGGGAACAGCTGGACGAAGCCTTGGCAAAAGAGTTGGATAACAGCCGGAAGCAGCTAACTTTGGAGAAGAAGCTGGAAATCTTCGGCGACATAATATATCTGCACTGTCGCAAAGTGTTCGGAGTGAGGGAGGCAAGGGAAAGTAACCCACCACGGAAAAGTAGAAGACAAATTAAAATAGATGAAATCAGGAAACAGAAGAAGCATGCCCGAAAACTGTTCAAAAACGCAGTTGCCACAGAGAAGGAAGGGTTACGGCAAGTTTGGGAGCACCTGAAAGGCCAACATAATGCCCTTTGTAGAGCGGAAAGGTTGTGCAGGAAGAGAAGGAAGACTCGGAGGGATAGGGAAAGATTCTTTAGGGAGCCCTTCAAGTTTGCCAAAGAACTGTTTGAGTAGCCACGGTCGGGTACGCTAAACATCAGGAAAGAAGACCTGGAAGAACACCTTAGAATGACATATTCAGATGGTCGCAAAAATGAGCCGCTCAGCAGCATGGCAGGCCTTAAATGGCCGGGTAAGCCAGGAGCTGAATTTAACACCAAGCCCCCAACGGTGCAAGAGGTAGAAAGCATTGTCCAGAAAGCTCGGTGCAAGTCAGCTCCAGGTCCTAATGGTGTTCCATATGTGGTGTATAAAAGATGCCCTGAGGTTCTCAAACGACTGCTCCGTTTACTGAAGAATGCGTGGAAAACCCAACTCGTAAGCAAGGAATGGAGAAAGGCAAACGGAGTCTACATCCCGAAGGAACAAAATTCCACAGACATCAGTCAGTTCAGGCCAATCTCACTACTCAATGTGGAAGGGAAGATATTCTTCTCAGTAATGGCGAAAAGAATCCAAAGGCGATCTTTGTCCTCTCAAGGCTGTGTGTGGTCCGGGTTGCCGGGTCCTCCCAGCGCAGTAGAGGCAGTGAGTGGGAACTGTGTCTGTGCCAGACTGCCCTTTTTCGAGGACCTTCGGTCCCGAAAGGATTTTGGCTGGACGGGAGTCTGGGAGGCATGGCGAAATGGTTTTATGGCGACAGGAGAAGAGTACACATGAGGGCAAGTTCGGGGCACAGCGGATTGATCTACCGCTTGCTTGTCACATTGATCACAGAAACAACAATTAAAAGTCTGTTGTACCAATATACGCCGCTAGGTGTGACGGAACAACGGACGATTTCTTGTTGCCCTAATGACGCCGCAAGGTGTTATGGCCGAAGACTGCTTAGTCGGTCGGCGGTCAAAGGAATAATAATAATAATAATAATAATGGCGAAAAGACTCACTACATACCTCCTGGCAAATGGGTACATTGACACTACCATTCAGACAGGAGGTATCCCAGGTACACCAGGATGTCTAGAGCATGCCACAATGATCTGGGAAGCAATCCAAAAGGCAAAGTCTGACAGAACAAACCTCCATGTAATCTGGTTGGATCTAGCGAATGCTTATGGATCCGTTCCACACCAGATGTTGTGGCAGGCCCTAGAAATGTATCATGTTCCACAAGAGATTGCAGCAATGCTGAAGCTGTATTTCGCAGGGTTTTCTGTCAGATTTTCAACCAGAGAGTACACAACGAAGTGGATTGGCCTTGAAGTTGGAATTGCGATGGGATGTACCATCTCTCCGATACTATTCGTCATGGCTATGCAGGTAATCCTCAATGCGGCTGAAGGAATGGCTATAGGTCCAAAGCTCGGTGGAATGTGTCACATGCCACCGCTCAAAGCATTCATGGATGACACAACAATTCTGACATCAGATGAACATCAGGCCCGGAGGATGTTAGCACGCCTGGATGAACTAGTCAGCTGGTGCAGAATGAGCTTCAAACCCAAGAAGTCGAGAAGCCTATCAGTCAGGAAAGGGAAGATAGCAGAGGTCATATTCACGGTTTCCAGCCAAAGAATCCCTACTGTCATTGAGGAACCTGTTAAAAGTCTTGGCAGGGTGTACGATGCCTCTTTAAAAGACTCGAAGGCAGTGCAACAGACAATAGAAATGGCAGACAGAGGACTACAGATAATAGACCAAAGCAGACTCCTGTGAAAGTTCAAACTGTGGTGCCTCCAGTTCATGTTGATACCGAAGTTGCTGTGGCCACTGCTTATATATGAAGTAAGCACAAGTACAGTGGAAGCTATAGAGCAGAAGGTCAACAAGTTCATGAGAAAATGGCTAGGGGTACCACCAGGTCTGTCAGATGTAGCACTGTACTGCAAAAAGTCAAAACTTCTGCTTCCCTTCAAGTCAGTTGTTGAAGAATACAAAGTTGGAAAAGCAAGGCTTGCAATGATGCTACGCGAGTCAGCTGATGACGTGGTTAAGTCCATTCAGCCCACACTGAAAACGGTAAGGAAGTGGAGAGTGGAAGAAGCTGTTGATGCTGCTGAAGAGTCACTCAAACTGAGAGAGGTAATCGGATACACACAAACGAATAGACGGGGATTTGGGCATGGTGACATCCGCTGGTGGTCCAAGGCATCAAGCAGGGAACGCAGAGACATGGTAGTTCAGGAGATACGAGGAGCTGAGAATGATAAGAGGTTGCTAAAAGCAGTGCAGCACGTCCAACAAGGCCAATGGACTACATGGGAAGGAGCCCTGCAGAGATCCTTGACATGGAATGATATATGGCATATGGCACCTCCTAGGCTCAGCTTCGTGGTTAGATCAATGTATGACCTGCTGCCGTCGGCTACCAACCTTGTGAAATGGGGAAAGTCGGATGATGAGCAGTGCCCCCTGTGCCAGGGGAGGCAGACACTTGAACACGTGCTCTCAGCGTGTAAGGTGGCATTAGGGCAAGGACGATACACTTGGCGCCATAACAAAGTGCTAAATGAGCTTGCTGCGACAATAGATCAGGCAAGAATGAAAGCGAATAGCAAAGTCCGGCCAGACACCACAAACACATACTTTCTGAGGGCAGGAAAGTCAGCACACCCCAAACCGAGTAAACCTGGTAGCAGTTTACCATCTCTTCTTGACTGTGCAAACGACTGGGAGATGGCGGTAAACCTACCTGGACGGGGGCATATCCAGAGAGTATCAGAAAATCGCGGAGACGGCCGGATATAGTGCTTCATTCTTCAGCAACGCTTCAGGTCATACTGATTGAACTGACCGTGCCATTTGAATCCAGATTACACGAGCAACATTCATTCAAAGGGGCCAAGTATAGCGATCTAGCCGCGGATCTGAGACACGATGGATTCAGTGCAAGAGTCATAGCGGTTGAAGTGGGCGCAAGAGGGCTTGTGGCTGCATCAGTGTATGATTTATTGAAACTGTTGGGGTTGAAGGGACAGTCTAGAACAAGGGCACTGAAGAGGCTTAGCGAAACTGCCGAAAAGGCATCAGGCTGGCTGTGGAACAACCGCAGTGGGCAATTGTCGTAGATTTTTAGATAGGAGAATTTAAGACTTGGGTTGGTCCCTTCTGAATAGAGTGGAATGAGTGAGAGTCACAGGGTGAGTTAGTAAAGGAAATAGATACCACAAGTGAGATGATAGAATAGTGATAGAGGCTGTCTCTGAGATGCGAGAAACTCTTCTCTCTCTCTCTCTCTCTCCTATCTTCTACGACAGATTTTTAAGCAGTCAGACAGTCTACCACATATACATATATTACATATATTATATCTACTCACGGGCACGCACATACACGTGACGACGGTTACACACACAGACGTGGGAAATCTATAACAATGATTATATAAATATTTAGAACGAGCTGACCAGCACACTGATTTAATTTATGGGTAAGTTTATTTATCATTTATTAAACTTACGACACAACATATAAATTTTACATCAAAAGAAAACATATACAAATAGTCATAAAAATCAAGAAAATGCTACAAGGATGATAGCCCCGTTATGCCCTTAACTCTAGGTTTAGCCCACAGCCCCGTTAGGATGACCGATGATGGCCCAAAGAATTAGAGATGCATATGGTTAGGGTCTAATATTGTCCCCTTTCTAGAAGGTAAGAACTGACTTATGACATCAGTATCTATTCTAAAGGAACAATTACATTAAGCAGCAAATCTTTCTTCAGGAAAAATTACACAAAAAAAAAAAATGAATGCATTAAACCAACGAACATCCTTCCGTCACTTTCACTCGGTTCTCTCACCCTTACCTAAAACTTGATGTTGTTCACCGTCTGGCGCAACCTTAGGACACTTCTCTACAGTGAATCTTGATTCTTTGGATAAAGCGAATCCCAGCTCTACAAATACAGGTTTTCTTCCACTGTTTTCGGGGAGCGTTCGCTTCACCAGTTAAACTTTAGATTTACTTTTAATGTCACTTTGATCAGGTTTGATAAGCAAGTTTAAACGGGCACACAGAGTTCCGAAAAAAAAAAACACACGAGGATTCCCTTAATTTAGAAAAGATGACCAGTGGACAACTGCTCTCAACAGATAGTCTTGGTTCACTATCCACTCTTTCAATAGTGTTGGAAATGTAAATGTTAGTTCTTGCAATTATTCTCGCCGCCAGGCAGCATATACATTTAAATTTGTGGAGCAATATGAACTGGCTCAAAAGCCCAATATATATTTCT
This sequence comes from Oreohelix idahoensis, assembly GCA_024509875.1. Taxonomy (NCBI): domain Eukaryota; kingdom Metazoa; phylum Mollusca; class Gastropoda; order Stylommatophora; family Oreohelicidae; genus Oreohelix; species Oreohelix idahoensis. The sequence continues at coordinate 229,931 of JAMPIV010009226.1, forward strand.
AGTCTTTAGGAACCGTTTGTGGGATTTGTATTACTGTCTATCTCTGATGGCATATGCACTGTCAGACGAGTGTTACTTGAAAAAACCCCACGTGGTTAAAGATAGGAAATGTCTATGCTTCTCACAAGTATGTCCTTTTTACTAAACGCCAGCAAGTTTGGGTTCACCCCCAGAAATGACTGAATGAAGAAAAAAAAAACAACATACAATATACTATACAGAATATGTACTCGTTAAGATCTTACATATTAAACGGCAAGCCTACAGCTTGACTTATTATTATTAAAACTTCCCCGGAGATAAGTTATATTTAAAAAAATCATAAATCCTCATGAATTTAGGAACACGTGCGTATTCCGTCAACATCTCATGAGGCTTCTAGCATTTATAAGTTAGTTTAGAAAAATATGATCTCGTCTGATTATTTAGCAGTAAAATTAACTTCATTATAGCTACATTATTGTTTAATGCTAGAAATTATAATATTTCTGCTTTCCACTGAAACGCGTCACTAGAAAATAATACAGACTATATAAATTAAGCACTCTGTTCAAAAGAAACTAGTTAAAATGAAATAAGCGACTTAACACTTTATCACTTCACAAAATACTAGATATCTATTATATTTATCTCACCCCAGCACTACGGTAACACCACGACTAGGATAATTCACTAGATAGGTAGTTAGAAGTTCGTCACAAATCTGACGAGAACTATGAAATTCGCTATAAAGCTTCATTCACTAGCACGCGTGTTCCATCTACTGAGATGTTGGAGACTGAAATGAAATCAGATTTCAGCTCTAGGGTGGATATTTGAAAACAAGGGCAAACAATCCCACATTTTCTCAAACTCCGAAATCATCTCCCCTTTACGTGTACAACACCTTACATTTAACATTACCATTACTAGACGTCTTACATAGCTGACACTTCTGCGTTTCCCCACCTCGCGCTGACCAGGCCAACAGTGGGTGCCGTTTGCCGCTGCTATTCCCAGACAGTTGTCTCGAACTGCGACTAAAAGGTGTAAATTATCGCTCCTACCTGAGCGTTCGGCCGATGCACTTTCGTTGTGACCGGTGAAAGATGCAGACAATATGACACCTCTAGGTCTAGCGAAACGAATATTCACAGCTTATATCGACCAGTACGAGGAATGCTGCAGACTCAAGTCTGCTCTATCGTGAGATAAGCGAAAGTCCCAGTTTCGTTTTCACTGACATCTACGCAATAGAATTACGTATCCCAGTATGAGAAAGAACAAGGTAAAGTTTGAGAATACTGAAGAAAATATTTTTCGCACCCGAGTGATGCGAAAAATACAGGAAAAACAAGTACGGAAAGATAATAAAATAAAAAAAATTCGGGTAAGAGAATAGGAAGAAGATCTAGGTAATTTAATGAACAAAACCCACGTGACAGCAATGGAGATCGTGACGGTAAACGCTGCGGTACAGAAAACACCAACATTTTTCTAAGTCCACAGCGCTGAGTTTTCATGGTGTACTAGTGAGGGGGCTGCGACTCTGGGGCAACAGGCGATGTATACTATAGGGAGTGTGTCAGGTACAGAATTTCAGTTGCGTGCGGCGTGCAGTGGCTAAGGTTCGTCGGCTGCGCGCTCGTGTCTCAGTGTGTGTCCTTAGTTGTGAAGGGCGACGGAACGTACGGAATAATTTGTCTTTTCTTTGTTACTTTCACAATTGCCCCCACGGCTGGCGTTGTGGATTAAAAGTTGCTACCGTAAGTGAAATGGGTTCATTTTCGATACAAGACAACAGGAAGCTGAGACGCTTGGGAGTTATGACCCAAGTGGGCCCGCCCCCCTTAGAGTGTAAAGGAGTAATCGGGCCGAAACACTTGTCAGATGGGGTGACTTCTTCTGATGATCAGATTGCTTCCTGTTGTATCGCTCTGTAAAGAGTTTCCTATCATTGCTCGCTGTGAAATTTGTTTATTGTGGACATCAGGCGTGGACGTGTTAAACTACGTTTGCCTGTCATATTACGTAACGAGTTCCGACCAGACGGTTAATATGTCTGATAACCTAAGTAGCAGGACGGGTTGATTGGACAAACACCTGGGGAATAAATCTGATAATTGGACAACAGGTGGTATTTTTAGATAATGTGTTAATTTCGCAAGCATTTCCGTGCCAGGTTGTTTTGGGAAACAGGGATGTCGGTCGGAGAATAACAATCTTGATAAAAAAAATTAGGCAGATAGATGACATAATCGACTACCGACAAGATGACTTTGCTGTAATAAATAAAGATGAGAAAAAAGTACAACATTGGAAGAGATTATCAGTAGTAATAATCTAAGTCGCATGATTTTTGTAAACATGACATGTAAGGCTCAATACCTTATATAGTCTGGTAATGATGTTCAGATCAGGATGATGGGGGAACCACCTACCAAAATCATACTTCTTACCGTATGAGTTAGTTAAGATTAGAAATGAAACTCAACGTTATTGAGTTTCCCCCAACACGAGCATCACAAGGCACAATTTCTACATGATTATGATTGGATCTCCCCCGATAGAACCTCATGGGGAACCATATTTGTGGGGGCTGACATTGCATTTAAAACCTGAAGCATTTTAAGATTTCAACAATACATCCCTTCTTTGTCAAGGAGAAATCATAGACAGCCAGGAACGAGTAATATTTAGGATCCTAGTACAGGACAGGCCATAGGACTGGAAGGGAATTCTAACATTAGAAAGGAGTAACTGCAGAGTTATTACTTAGCGCTCACAGTCCTAGGATCTCACTTCAAGTGTACCCAGTTAGACACCAAACCCACTTGAAGGACGGCGGTACCTTAAACAGTCGCCGGACATATTATCGCCGTTTTCTGTGCATCAAGTCAGGATATCATTCTTGACACTATCTATTGGGGTAACTTGTAACATGTATATTTTATCATTTTATATTTGCATTTTACATGTATAAATTGCTTGAGAATGTATACAAATACAATTGCACATGAGGCTGGCAGCCTCGTCAAATAAAACAACTGCCCCATAAACCACCACTGCAAGAGCTGGTGACTGCTTCGTGCTGGTTTCCGCACAAGAAACCAATAGTAAAGGTGGCCTCAGGCTCCATAGGTAAAAGGGAGTGGATGACAATAACGTCATGGTGTATATATATTTTATGCCCGAATTTTTAATTAAGTTGTATATACTTCATTCTGCAGCCCTTACTCATATATATATATATATATATATATATATATATATATATATATATATATATATATATATATATATATATATATATATAACCGAACGTCTGTCTGTCTGTTACCTCATAACTCGAGAACCGCTGAACCGATTTTGATGCGGTTCGCTTAAGCGTATTGGACATTTCTCCGGAAAGGTTTTAAACTATACATCATCAAGGTACAACATCAGGAGGCTGAGCAGTGAATTTTTCTTCACTCCATTCATTCTTATCTCAGGGGACAAGGGACGTAAAAACTTTACCGTTACCTGGGTTAACGGCCTTAGCTTAGAAACTATATAAATCATAAATTTTATCCTTTTTCGTTAAATTTATAAGAAGTGCGTTTCAACTGTTATGCAAATTTTTAAAATCAGGATTCCTGACAAGGAGAGTTTAATTAATACACAGTTATGTAGAGTTGTCGCTACCAATTTCATCTACACAGAAGCCTTCATTTAAATCATTTGTGAGAGAAGATTTGTGAATATTCTAGAAGATTTTTGTATGTTCTGACAGGATTCCTGACAAGGAAAGTTTGGTTAATTCTCAGCTATGAAGAGTTCTTACTACCAATTTCGTCCACAAAGAAGCTTTCATGTAAATTTTTTGTGCGCTAGAAGATTTGTGTATGTTCTAGAAAATTAATGTATGTTCTTACATAATAATTGGTTAGCGATTCATTTGGATATGGAGAAAAGGAAAGTAGCTTTAGTTTTTTTTTTTCAGTTACTATTCTGCTGGGGAATATTAGCTACCTACCTACATAATAATTTTTACAGTTCATTATTAAGTTTATTTACTACTTAAAAAGTTTACTGCATATTTATTTTCAATATTCCTTTCATTTCTTTGTTACGTTTTTGTCTTTAATTATATCTTTTAAAAACACTTAGGTTTTTTATTTTATTTTGGGATCATTTTTAGGCAATACAATCCCACTTCTCGGAAATAGTAGGTTTCCGTTTCTTAGTTTCTTTTTTAACACATAGGTGTATTTATTCTTAGTTAGGTACTTTCACTTAATTTCATGTTTGCTTTACTCTACGCCTATCACATCGTCCAACAAAACTTCATCCCTTGGGAGACTTAGCAACAGAGCAAAGAGAATGAGAATGAGAAGGGAAGCCGAAACGAGCACAGAAAGGGAGGACCGTCTCTTAAGATATCGTCAGCGTCAGGCTGCAAACAGGGCCTCTGAGACCCCTGCAGAAAGAGAGGATCGGCTATCTGTTAAAGCTCTTTTTGTGTAGTTGTTAACTCATACTGGCTACTAGTTGTTGAATCATGCTTTATTTGTTAAATGATGTGAATGTCCACCAGTGGATAAATGTAGATGTTGGGACTGGTGTAGTAAAGTGTAACGATTGTCAACTCATCAAACCCAGCACAGTTTTGGTCATACAGGTCATCTTGTCCTGGAACGTGATGAGGCTCCGACAAGAATGTGAGCGTAAACAATGAGTGTGTATCTGAATGTCAGTACGCGAATGGTAGAATGATTCGATAGAGTTGACAGGTTGGTAGTACATCACTCATACTCACACTGTTCGAATTCAAGAAGTACTGGAACTACGGTGGTCTTTTTATAACATTTAATGGGACGCACACTTGGACAGTACGTGTATGGTTACAGGAACAAATGTCGACATAGACAGCATAATGTTGATCACAGGAATATCATCTTAAGTTAGCATTCATGCTTGGCAAATATCATAATGGAGCATTCGTAAATAAGCATTCAGCGTTCCATCATGTAAATCATCTGGCTTTACTGACTGGGCACGTCAGACCATAACCAATACATAGGAAGGCTCCTAGACCTAACCTCGTCTAGCGAATATTCCTTCACGTAAAGTTCAATATATATATATATTTCATAATATAGGAATCCCAGACATGGGTTCTCACATGTAGCAGTGATCTCTTGGTTCATCGAGCGATAGTACAGGCATCCCTTTTTCTCACTCGATAAATACAAAGTATATGAATTTCAACATGGCTGTTCTCTCTCTCGTGAGCTTCACTCACTTTTTATGCGAAATATAACTTTGCCATTCCTTGGCAAAAGAGAATAAACACTGGGGTAAAGTACATACAACATGTCTAAATGATTATCACTTTTCCCCATCCATATATAGATCACTATTTCGGCAAAAAGCCTGCTACAACAAAACTCGGCATCCTCACAGGATGACAGCCATGGATCACACCCCTTGCTAGCGATACTTCCGCTGCATAGCCTTTGACCTTTTCTAGCGACAACCAAATTAGTTCGACTTAGAAATGCAAAGATATCCATATATAAGACAGACTCGTCCTACTCATACAAACACTACGTATAAATTCAGGCCATAGATATACTGAAGCAAGAACAATCTATTCCTACCCAGCCACAGAATAAATCGCAGTAGGCCTAGAGTCGTCTGCGGAGTCCGATCGAAGATGACAGAACTATTTTCAAGGGAAGCAACCCAAAAATGACTTCTCCTTAAGCACTTAAAAAGGAAATACTTTGCTTCCAAAATATTTGCGAACATAATAAGAATATAAATGTATTATATTGCAAGATAGTAAAAATTGCCCTTTACAGTCTTACCACACCTCCCGGAAAAAAAAAAAAAAAATAAAATTTTTTTTTTTTTTTTAAATACATCTAGGAGCACCGTAGAATAGGCTCACAACGCAAGAATACTGCGCAGATGAAAATATCAGGAATAACTATAATTCCTAATATGACTGGTGAGAATATATATCTCAAAATCTGAGAGAAATTGTTTCCCTACGAATAAATGTTTCCAGGAAGGTGTGATGTACGTATAATACAATTCTGGTAATTATACAATGCATACCAAAAAGTCACACTACAATCTTAAATTTATGATTTATGAAGAAACAATCATCAAAGAACAGCGGTGAATTAACATCAATAAACCGCTAAGTAGCGATACCATCATTCTATTATTAAATTACAAATGTGTATCTTAGTAAAGAAACAAAAAATAACTGTTGTAAAGTTATACATATTAAAAAGATCCAATATTTAACAGTTAAGTGGCATCATGTGGGCATCTGGACAGAATGTCCGCCATCACATTTTCTGAACCACGGATAGCTCGTACCGAAAAATGAAAAGGTTGAAGAGCGATTGCGTATCGAGTTGATCTCGAGCTCTTCAAGTTCTTACTTTGGATAGCCGTAAGAGCTTTTTGGTCAGTTTCCACTACGAAATGCGCGCCCAGAAGGAATCTTTGGAGTTTGAGAATTGACCAAACCATTGCCAATAATTCACGGTCTAAAACCGAGTAATTCCTTTCTGCAGCATTAAGTTTTCTGGATATGTACATTACAGGATGCAGAGTTCCAGAGTACTCTTGCATTAGTGCCGCTCCAATCCCAGTGGATGAAGCGTCACTACGAAGAACAAATGTCTTATCTGTTGTAGGTAACACTAAAATAGGTGGTGATGAAAACATAGTTTTGATCTTCTCTAGTGAAGATTGGCATTCATGAGACCAGTGAACCATGTTAGGCGATCCTTTCTTTAATAGTGTAGAGAGAGGTGCCATGATAGAGGACAGATTCGGAATGAAACGTCCATAAAATTGTGTGAGACCTAAAAGACTTCGCACTTGCTTTTTAGTCCTAGGGATAGAGATGTTAAGTATCTTAGTGATATTATGGTCTTCTGTCTTCAAGAAACCGTGACCTACTCGATGGCCTAAGAAAGCAATTTCGCTAAAGCCAATACAAGCTTTAGATGGTTTTGCTGTCAGGTTATACTCACGCAGAGTTGATAATAATTCAACTAATCCTGAATAGTGATCTTCCCAAGTATCGCTGAAAAGACAGATGTCGTCTAGATAAGCAATGACATCTGACCGATACGATAGGATTCGACGCATCATGCGCACAAATGCAGCCGGTGCGTTCACAAGGCCGAAAGGCAAAAAACTCCATTGGAAAAGGCCTCTGGGAGTAGAGAAAGCGGTAAGAGGCCTGGCGCGCTCGGACAATGGAACCCGCCAATATCCTCTAGACAAATCAAGTCCAGTGAAAAAATGCGATTTAGAAAGACGAGTAAGTAACTCTTCCAGCAAAGGCATAGGTTCAGCATCGAACTTCGTAACCCGACTCAACCCGCGATAGTCAACGCAAAGACGTATGCCATTGTCTTTCTTTCGAACAATAACCATCGGCGAAGAACATGCAGAAGTGGATGGTTCGATTATTTGTAAATCTATCATTTCATCCAACTCCTTTTCAACCTGTGTTTGGAAATGCATAGGGATAGGACAAGGCCCAACCCTAATTGGAGTATGTTCAGCTAGAACAATGCCATGCTCAACGACATGAGTTTGTCCAGGGATGTCAGTGAGGACATCCTGAAATGTTTGTAACACAGACGAAACCCGTCGCCGTTCTCCCAGAGACAAATCAGGAGAAACAGCAACGTCCCTCCATGATTCACCAGAATGAAGTGGGATCATTGGAAGCGGGAGATCAACATCCGAAAAACTTGTTTCCTCATCCTGTATTACAGACAGTGATGAGTAATGACCATGTTTGACATGAGAATCGTCCGTTGCCTGGAAAATAGGCTGTAGATAGTCAGGACGTCCATGGAACTCCGCAAGCATATTGACGTGGAAGGTTCCATGCTTCCCGTTAATATCGACGATGTAGTCAACATCTGAAACCCTCGACACTATATCGTACGAACCTTTCCAACTAATAAGGAGTCTATTTTCACGACAAGGTAGCAAAACAAATGCTTTGTCACCAGGACAAAGTTGTCGTAAAGTTCTCTTCTTATTAGCAAATTGTCTTGCCTTCTGCTTAGCAAACTCAGAAGAGGACGTTGCCAATCCGCACGCCTCGATAATCCCTGTCTCAGCGCGATGACATACCCGCAAGAAGACCTTGTGTCATCGTCAACATTGTCAGCCGTCATAAGATCATGCAGCAAAGACATTGGGCCGCGCGGTCGCGCGCCAAAGACAAGCTCAAAGGGCGAAAACCCTGTATGTTCATTGGGGACCTCTCTGTACGCGAAGAGGGCCGCGGGTAAAACCCTATCCCAATCCTGAGGATGATCCTCAGTTATCTTCCCTAATAAGTTCTTAAGTGTTCTATTTAGTCGCTCGACCATCCCATTGGACATAGGATGATAGATGCTACTCAAAGATCTCTCTATCTGTAGAGTAGACATTACTTGAGACATGGTATCCGATATCAGTTGGGTGCCATGATCTGATAATATTTCTCCGGGGAATCCCAGCCGAGAAAATATAAGCCAAAGAGCATCTGCAATGTCAGCGGTAGTAATGCTCTTTAGAGGGATAGCCTCTGGCCAACGTGTGCACATGTCTACACACGTTAAGATAAACTGATGTCCTCTAGCAGATTTGATCTTGAATGGACCAATGATGTCTATCGCCATTTTCTGGAATGGACGAATAGGAATATCTGCAGCCTGAATAGGCGCAGCATGACGAGGACCTTTGGATTTGACTTCTTGACATACTTTACAGGATCGACAATAGATCCGTATGTCCTTGTTCACAAAAGGCCAAAAGAAAGCCGCAAGAACTCTTGACTTTGTACGGGAAAAACCCATGTGACCAGCACACTGAGAGTCGTGTGCATGTTGTAAGATCTTAACTCTCAAATTCTTGGGTACAAGAATCTGAGAATGACTTGACTTAGTGGAGTCTTGCACCATACGTACAAGTACGCCATTCTTCATTGTAATCCAAGATTTACAATTTGAATCTTTATTCGGATCACCTTTTGTTACAAGAGTGAAGAATTTCTTAAGAGTCGGATCTTCTTCTTGTTGTTTTATAAACGAGTCACGAGAAATTACCAAGGGATCATCTTGGTTATGCACTTCATTATCTTCAACAGATGAAGTTTCAGGCATATTGAGAGCTTGAGCTCTAGTGACTACTGCATTAGCAGATTGCATATTTTGATTTTCCCAAACGGAAATTTGCTCCGGAGTGCATTCTTGGACTCCGTGAATGCGACCGATGATAAGATCAGCGATCGGATCCGGCAAAAGACATGCGTGTACATCTCCTGTGAAGAAAGGAGTAGCAATCCTAATGATAGCGGTAGAGTATTTCTCTATGGTGCCGCCAAATGTTACGCATTTGACTACTTTGCCTGTAGAATGAGAAGGATCTATGAGTGACTGCCTAACCCCAATAGTTGTGCATCCAGAATCAAAAAGTACTGAGACTGGATTGTCATTTACTAAACCTTTGTGTAAGACAAGAGAACCTCTCCCATCATGCGCGATTGACGCAGGAAGAGGATGGCCACAGCTTAAAGTAGACACTGTGGTTGGCTCAAATAATGTTTTGCATTGGGGGCACTGAGATGCTCTCCCAAAATCAAAAGCGGCACATGCCATATTATTAGAGTCATCATTATCTTTATTTTGTTTATAGGCTTCGTGGGACCCTTGCTGTGCAGAGTTCGCCTGGTAATGAGCTTTATGTTTTTTGAATTGTGCTCTACCTCTGTTATTATTGCCTCTGTACTTATCATTGTTTCCACTATTATAACCTCTACTCGGGTTTGAATCATAGCTCCTTTGGTTACTATCATCATATTCATTGTAAGTAAAGGGTTTACCATTACCACTAGATGCTTGATTAACATTACTTATGTTTGTTAACTTTAACTTTTCTAACTCAAATGCTAAAAGTTCTTTTTGATGTTCATGTTCTCTTATTGCTTTTTTTTCTTGAGCTTCAGCTTGTAATTTTCTCTCTTCTGCAGCAGCCTGTAATTTTTTCTCTTCAGCAGCAGCTTCATCTTTTCTTTTCTCTTTTTCCATTTCCATCTGGAATCTTTTTTCATCAGTCTGTATCTGCAATCTCTTTTGTTCATCCTCTCTTTGTAATTTTTTTTCCTCAGCTGCTAATTTCTTTTCTTCAATAGCAAGTTTTCTCTCTTCTGCAGCTAATGCTTTGTCATATTGAGCAACTGCCCATTGTTCTAATTGCTGACCAGTCATATCAAGAGCCCTGCCTTGTGTGATAAAATAATCCAAGGTAGACATCTTGTCTAATAAGATCAGTAATTTGCAAAAGTAAATAAATTTACTTTCTTAGTCTTAATCAAAGACCTTGTATGATAACTTTTTAACCTGTGGAAAAATAGTACTTAACTATCCCAATCACTGTGGGAAACAAGCCTTACAAAGGTCTTGTATAAATCCTTATATAATAACAGCTATAAGTTGCTGGTTCACTCTATAATATAAGTGCAGTGCACCAGAAATAGTGTTTTATATCATCAACTGTGTACCTTTAGTAATAGCAATTAACTATCAGTTGATTCTTGTACATCAATTTATATGATCAACTATATTTTAAATAGTGTATGTCGATCAGGCACAAAACAAAACAGTTATACAGAAAAACATGAAAACATTTGCGGAAATGAAATAAATAAAATTGGAAAAACAATAAAAGATAAGAGGATAACAAATACAAATAACGCCACAGTATATAAATATAAATTGAGAATAGAACTGAAAGATAGAATAGGGTAGACCAACAAATTACAAACAAATCAAAACAAACTAAAGAACAGAGGAATATTACAAAAACAACAATGAGTACAGACTTCACAGCTAACACTAATAGCAACAGCTGTCGCAGCAAATTTTCAATGAAGAAAATTGCACCTATAGAAACGCACACATCAGACCCTCTATTACGTGGGATACTCTGCTGTGTGACACCGCCCAACCGAAACAACAACCCGCTGGATACAAACAAATATCACATATAAATAGTTAAACATAAATACATAAATGCATAAATAGTATAGCAATATGATGTAAATAGAGTGTTGCAGAAAGAATGTGTTGGAATGAAGGCTCAGTTACACTGCCTAATAGTACAGTACTGTGGTACTTTATTAAACAAATACTTCTGGTCTAATTATTTTAAATTCAACACAGAAATAGAAGCTCCATCGTTGATTTGAATGATAACAATCAATGTAGGACTTCTCAGTTCAATAACATTTTCTTTCGCAAACACTGTCAAATATTCTCCAGTCCTGATGTGTAATGTTCTATGTTTCAACCAAGCTCGCTGTGTAACACTGTCAGTTGTATGGCAAATGTCCAACGAACCAAATGTCAACAAACCCTGACCTAGTTACTGCATACTCTCGACAGGACAGGTCACGCTGACATCACTGTAGAGTTGTACTGCTGATGTATTTGTGTGTCGTAACAGACCCCAAGGAACGTCTGGTCTCAGTAGTTTACTTCTCAATATGGTCACTGTGCAGGTTGACCCAGGAAGCTGGCACACCAGTTGTTAAACTCTTTCTTTGTGTAGTTGTTAACTCATACTGGCTACTAGTTGTTGAATCATGCTTTATTTGCTAAATGATGTGAATGTCCACCAGTGGATAAATGTAGATGTTGGGACTGGTGTAGTAAAGTGTAACGATTGTCAACTCATCAAACCCAGCACAGTTTTGGTCATACAGGTCATCTTGTCCTGGAACGTGATGAGGCTCCGACAAGAATGTGAGTGTAAACAATGAGTGTGTATCTGAATGTCAGTACGCGAATGGTAGAATGATTCGATAGAGTTGACAGGTTGGTAGTACATCACTCATACTCACACTGTTCGAATTCAAGAAGTACTGGAACTACGGTGGTCTTTTTATAACATTTAATGGGACGCACACTTGGACAGTACGTGTATGGTTACAGGAACAAATGTCGACATAGACAGCATAATGTTGATCACAGGAATATCATCTTAAGTTAGCATTCATGCTTGGCAAATATCATAATGGAGCATTCGTAAATAAGCATTCAGCGTTCCATCATGTAAATCATCTGGCTTTACTGACTGGGCACGTCAGACCATAACCAATACATAGGAAGGCTCCTAGACCTAACCTCGTCTAGCGAATATTCCTTCACGTAAAGTTCAATATATATATATTTCATAATATAGGAATCCCAGACATGGGTTCTCACATGTAGCAGTGATCTCTTGGTTCATCGAGCGATAGTACAGGCATCCCTTTTTCTCACTCGATAAATACAAAGTATATGAATTTCAACATGGCTGTTCTCTCTCTCGTGAGCTTCACTCACTTTTTATGCGAAATATAACTTTGCCATTCCTTGGCAAAAGAGAATAAACACTGGGGTAAAGTACATACAACATGTCTAAATGATTATCACTTTTCCCCATCCATATATAGATCACTATTTCGGCAAAAAGCCTGCTACAACAAAACTCGGCATCCTCACAGGATGACAGCCATGGATCACACACCTTGCTAGCGATACTTCCGCTGCATAGCCTTTGACCTTTTCTAGCGACAACCAAATTAGTTCGACTTAGAAATGCAAAGATATCCATATATAAGACAGACTCGTCCTACTCATACAAACACTACGTATAAATTCAGGCCATAGATATACTGAAGCAAGAACAATCTATTCCTACCCAGCCACAGAATAAATCGCAGTAGGCCTAGAGTCGTCTGCGGAGTCCGATCGAAGATGACAGAACTATTTTCAAGGGAAGCAACCCAAAAATGACTTCTCCTTAAGCACTTAAAAAGGAAATACTTTGCTTCCAAAATATTTGCGAACATAATAAGAATATAAATGTATTATATTGCAAGATAGTAAAAATTGCCCTTTACACTATCTCATTTCTTGAATGAAATAATTACTTTATTTTATTTAGTACTATTCTCCTTCCTTTGTATGTTTAAGTATGCACGTGAAAATACACGTGTGTGCTTTTATTTGTAAGGCATCCCGTTACAGCATTATTTTATAGAGGAAAGGGCATTAGTAGTGTACGTGCATAAACTTCAATTCATAAGAGCGTGTGTGTGGAGGTACGTATGTGCATGAATACACATGTATGTATGTGCGTGTATATATATATATATATATATATATATATATATATATATATATATATATATATATATATATATATATATATGTGCAGATTGCGTGTACATTTTGTCTTATTTATGTCTGTTTTTAAATGCTTTGACTTTTTATGATTTAAAAATATCTCATCCTTGGAATAAAAAAAATAAAAAAAGCAGACTGGTGGTTGTGGTAGCGGGTAGAAAGTCTGCATACCAAGAATCCAGATGATTTGCCTGCGTCGGAACACTTACACGTCAAGTGACTGTAATACCAATGTCGTCTACAAAGAAGCCCTTACTTAAATGTTTTCCGTAAGAAGCACACCTCAATGCAATAGTGCAATGAAAAACAAAAATAGGTAAACCTTCCTAAAACCCGACTTGCACTCATTCCGACATATACGCGGGCTGGGCCGGGAATGACCGCTAGTATTATATATGTATAAAAACGTTTGTCACCTTCCGCTCTCATAAAACACTTTTATCTGGCTCGATGGATTCAGATTTAATGATCAAGGATATCGGGTAAAAGTCTGAGGAAGATAAAATGGTGGAGGGAAGCGGAAGCTACCTGATGTTTATATCAGGAGACTTAATACTTTTTAAATGGCATTTGTTTGCTCTCAGTTTTTGGTACTAGTTACCAGCAGTCGACGCAAGATACCTACACCAGAAGGGTCTTGTAGTCACTTTACTAGGCTACCTGAGTAGTTACTCTGGCTTTGAGGCAAGGGACGTGCTACTGCCAAAACAGTCACCTCATGAAGAGAAAGAACAGTAAAAAAAACACCTCTTGGGACCAGCAGTAACGCATCCAGTAATCAACGACACTCTCGGGCATCACATTTCGAGCTAAGTACTCGTCACAAGCTCAACCCAGGACCCCATTGTTTAGAAACCACCATATCATCCTTTATGATTGTGACGATATTGCAGTAGTGGTCCAACAGTGGCCAAAACTCAAGAGTATCTAATATGGGCTTCAAAGGTATCTACCTTCGCACTAGATTACTCTTGGCAGAGATGTAGATAGAAGGGTAATGACACTTCTATTACAAAGGGAGTCTTCACAAGATATTCAGATAAGCGAAAACAATGCTGCTTTGGCTGAGCACGTTAATTCTAGAATCTGCTGACAACTTTTGTGAAGGAATTAAGCACTTATTAATTTCAGCTCGTTCAAGCCCCCACCCCTGATTTACTCAGTTGAATTCTTTATATTCTGGTAAAGCTCTGTTTAGAGTGCGTGTTTAGTAAATTGACTGAGACAAACATGCAGTAACTTTAAAATGATTAAATCGAAGCTAAATTTGTAACATTACAAATAACTACTAGATAGAAATCTGAATTTTACATTTACATCTCCACTGATGAATTGTTTACATTTACATCTCCACTGATTGAAAAGTGTTCACAAAATAAATTGAATATGTTTTCATTTATGTTTACACTGATTTGAAAAGTTTGAAACTTTCATTAACTTTAAAATGAATATTTTTACATAGACATTTACACTGGTTTAAAGCTTGAAAACTTACATTAATTTTAAAGTGGATATGTTTATATGGACATTTACTCTGCTTGAAATTGTAAGTATTGTAATTAAAATGTACATCATTCCTTTCATCTCTCCCTCCCTGCTCCGTATGGAACTTGGGATTACCTTTTCCTTTTAGTTCTCTTTAAGAAACTAGCAATAAAGCAATCACCAGCCCGTGCAGTGGTGTTTAATGAATCATCATTCTATACGCTGAAATTGCCAGCCTCAAATGACTTGGACATCCACGAGCGATTTTCGTATATTAAAATTCACATGGCAATATACATATATATGTTAGTTCACATGTTAGTGATGAAAATATAGAATGTAAAATGACAACTTACGCCAATCCTGGCTCACAGACTTTTTGCTCAAATGAATAAAAGAGACCTGAATCGGCCTCTTACACGCGTCTGGGGTGTCGTTAATTTAATAAGTTCCCTCTCTGACTTCGTGTATGGTCCTTCAGTTTCCCCATGCCCGGTTTCCTTATTTAATATGAAAGAGATTTCCTGGGCTATGAAAGTCCGTCCAAAATTCTCCAATAAAAGGTGTCCGGTATGTTAAGAAAGAATTCAGAATTCTAGGCTTCACTCTAACAATGTCTGGTATCTTGGCAAGCGATCTTTACAGTGGAATAACACTGAAACGTTCAGGTTATATTCCCGGTCTCCCACGCATCTGTTTGTTAAGGAGTTAAATAAACGCTCCAATCGTTTTCAAACAGGTGGGTGAGGGTGTGGTACTTTCAAAATACTCCACGTGAAATAAAGTGCGTAAAGCAAAAGGTCACGTATTACCATATATGGCAATAAGAAATACGATGCCTTGCGTACAGACTCGTGAACATGTCGTTAACCTCATATGACAACGTGTTCCAAAAGTAACAATTCATTACTTTATCAGAAAGTAATCTCTCATCTGGGTCAGTGTAAAGGGCAATTTTTACTATCTTGCAATATAATACATTTATATACTTATTATGTTCGCAAATATTTTGTAATCAAAGTATTTCCTTTTTAAGTGCTTAAGGAGAAGTCATTTTTGAGTTACTTCCCTTGAAAGTAGTTCCGTCATCTTCGATCGGACTCCGCGGACAAGTCTAGGCCTACTGCGATTTATTCTTTGGCTGGGTAGGAATAGATTGTTCTTGCTTCAGTATATCTATGGCCTGAATTTATACGTAGTGTTTGTATGAGTAGGACGAGTCTGTCTTATATATGGATATCTTTACATTTCTAAGTCGAACTATGTTGGTTGTCGCTAGAAAAGGTCAAAGGCTATGCAGCGGAAGTATCGCTAGCAAGGGGTGTGATCCATGGCCGTCATCCTGTCTGGATGTAGAATTTTGATGTAGCAGGCCTATCGCCGAAAAAATGATCTATAAGTCAATGGGGAAAAGTGATAGTCATTTAGACATGTTGTATGTACTTTACCCCAGTGTTTATTCTCTTTTGCCAAGGAATGGCAAAGTTATATTTCTCATAGAAAGGTAAAACCACAATTTATTATGAACTTGGGCTTCGCCATCGTTGTCGATAAACAGATGCACAGTGGTACTTTTGAAAAGAATATTTATTCAAAGGAAGACGACATTCCTATATATCAACACTAGATTGTATGATATTATTCAATCACCTCTATGAGAGAAGCTATGAAGAAATGAGGACATTTAACGAATGACCAATTTTGGTCTGGGTCCTATAGTGAGTGAAACTCACGAGAGAAGAACAGCCATGTTGAAATTCATATACTTTGTATTTATCGAGTGAGAAAAAGGGATGCCTGTACTATCGCTCGATGAACCAAGAAATCACTGCTACATGTGAGAACCCATGTCTGGGATTCCTATATCTTTATGGAAAATATATATATTGAACTTTACGTGAAGGGATATTCACTAGACGAGGTTAGGTCTAGGAGCCTTCCTATATATTGGTTATGGTCTGACGTGCCCAGTCAGTAAAGCCAGATGATTTTCATGATGGAACTCTGAATGCTTATTTACGAATGCTCCATTATGATATTTGCCAAGCATGAATGCTAACTTAAGATGATATTCCTGTGATCAACATTATGCTGTCTATGTCGACATTTGTTCCTGTAACCATACACGTACTGTCCAAGTGTGCGTCCCATTAAATGTTATAAAAAGACCACCGTAGTTCCAGTACTTCTTGAATTCGAACAGTGTGAGTATGAGTGATGTACTACCAACCTGTCAACTCTATCGAATCATGCTACCATTCGCGTTCTGACATTCACATACACACTCATTGTTTACACTCACATTCTTGTCGGAGCCTCATCACGTTCCAGGACAAGATAACCTGTATGACCAAAACTGTGCTGGGTTTAATGAGTTGACAATCGTTACACTTTACTACACCAGTCCCAACATCTACATTTATCAACTGGTGGACATTCACGTCATTTAACAAATAAAGCGTGATTCAACAACGAGTAGCCAGTATGAGTTAACAACTAAACAGAGTTTAACAACTGGTGTGCCAGCTTCCTGGGTCAACCTGCACAGTGACCATATTGAGAAGTAAACTACTGAGACCAGACGTTCCTTGGGGTCTGTTACGACACACAAATACATCAGCAGTACAACTCTACAGTGATGTCAGCGTGACCTGTCCTGTCGACAGTATGCGGTAACTAGGTCAGCGTTTGTTGACATTTGGTTCGTTGGACATTTGCCATACAACTGACAGTGTTACACAGCAAGCTTGGTTGAAACATAGAACATTACACATCAGGACTGGAGAATATTTGACAGTGTTTGCGAAAGGAAATGTTATTGAACTGAGAAGTCCTACATCGATTGTTATCATTCACATCAACGATGGAGCTTCTATTTCTGTGTTGAATTTAAAATAATTAGACCAGAAGTATTTGTTTAATAAAGTACCACAGTACTGTACTATTAGGCAGTGTAACTGAGCCTTCTTTACAACACATTCTTTCTGCAACACTCTATTTACATCATATTGCCATACTATTTATGCAATTATGTATTTATGTTTAAATATTTATATGTGATATTTGTTTGTATCCAGCGGGTTGTTGTTTTGGTTGGGCGGTGTCACACAGCAGAGTATCCCACGTAATAGAGGGTCTGATGTGTGCGTTTCTATAGGTGCAATTTTCTTGATTGAAAATTTGCTGCGACAGCTGTTGCTATTAGTGTTAGCTGTGAAGACTGTACTCATTGTTGTTTTTGTAATATTCCTCTGTTCTTTAGTTTGTTTTGATTTGTTTGTAATTTGTTGGTCTACCCTATTCTATCTTTCAGTTCTATTCTCAATTTATATTTATATACTGTGGCGTTATTTGTATTTGTTATCCTCTTGCGGTTTATCTTTTATTGTTTTTCCCATTTCATTTATTTCATTTCCGCAAATGTTTTCATGTTCTCCTGTATAACTGTTTTGTTTTGTGCCTGATCGACATACACTATTTAAAATATAGTTGATCATATAAATTGATGTACAAGAATCAACTGATAGTTAATTGCTATTACTAAAGGTACACAGTTGATGATATAAAACACTATTTCTGGTGCACTGCACTTATATTATAGAGTGAACCAGCAACTTATAGCTGTTATTATATAAGGATTTATACAAGACCTTTGTAAGGCTTGTTTCCCACAGTGATTGGGATAGTTAAGTACTATTTTCCACAGGTTAAAAAGTTATCATACAAGGTCTTTGATTAAGACTAAGAAAGTGAATTTATTTACTTTTGCAAATTACTGATCTTATTAGACAAGATGTCTACATTAGATTATTTTATCACACAAGGCAAGGCTCTTGATAAGACTGGTCAGCAATTAGAAGAATGGGCAGTTGCTCAATATGACAAAGCATTAGCTGCTGAAGAAAGAAAAGCATTGATTGAGGAGAAAAGATTAGAAGCTGAGGAAAAAAAAAAATTACAAAGAGAGTATGAACAAAAGAAATTGCAGATACAGACTGATGAAAAAAGATTCCAGATGGAAATGGAAAAAGAGAAAAGAAAAGATGAAGCGGCTGCAGAAGAGAAAAAATTACAAGCTGCTGCAGAAGAGAAAAAATTACAAGCTGCTGCAGAAGAGAAAAAATTACAAGCTGCTGCAGAAGAGAAAAAATTACAAGCTGCTGCAGAAGAAAAAAGATTACAAAGAGAAGCTGAAGCAGAAGAGAAAAAAGCAATAAGAGAGCATGAACACAAAAAAGAACTTTTAGCATTTGAGTTAGAAAAGTTAAAGTTAACAAACATAAGTGATGGTAATCAAGCATCTGGTGGTAATGGTAAACCCTTTACTTACAAGGTCAAGGTACCAGCGTTCAACCCTTCCAGTGATGACATAACATTCTGGCTAAATAGATTTGAACGCTCGTGTCGAGCACATAATGTGGACAAATCACAATATGCTAACCAGTTATCAGAAAATCTGAAAGGTGATTCTCTGACTAGTTTAAGTTTGGTTGAAGAGGCTGACAAAGATAACTATGATGTTATTAGGGCAGCCTTATTAAAGAAGTATCAGTTGTCTGAAGAGGGTTATCGGAAGTTGTTTAAGACAATGGTGCCTGAGGCAGGTGTAGAATTCTCAGAATTCATTGCAAGGACACGTCTTACATTTGATCGTTGGATTGAGCTATCCAAAACAGAAAAGACTTATGAAGCCCTTATGGACTTGATACTCAGAGACAAGATTATGTCAAGTATAAATAAACCTTTCCTCGAATTCTTACATGAGCGTAAACCTAAGTCTCTAAAAGAAATGGAACAGTATTGTACCCAATACGTCACTGCACATCCGGACGTAGCTATTAGCAACAGTAAGGTTAAAGAAGGTATGCCAGTTGCTTCTGCAACACCATACAACCCTAATCACTCTCACAAATTCCAAGGACCTCAAAATAGGTTTAATAAAAAAGGTAACTATTACAGTTATCAGAACCAAGGTAACCACTCATTTCAGGGTTCTTCTTCGAATACCTGGAGAAGAGCTGACAGCCCTCGATTCAGGGGTGGTCATAATTACAGGAACTTTCGCAAAGGAAGTCATTCTAGAAACTATCCAAGTTTTCCTTCATGGAGACAACAAGATCATAATTACAGAGATACTCATTATAATGAATATGATGATAGTAACCAAAGGAGCTATGATTCAAACCCGAGTAGAGGTTATAATAGTGGAAACAATGATAAGTACAGAGGCAATAATAACAGAGGTAGAGCACAATTCAAAAAACATAAAGCTCATTACCAGGCGAACTCTGCACAGCAAGAGTCCCACGAAGCCTATAAACAAAATAAAGATAATGATGACTCTAATAATATGGCATGTGCCGCTTTTGATTTTGGGAGAGCATCTCAGTGCCCCCAATGCAAAACATTATTTGAGCCAACCACAGTGTCTACTTTAAGCTGTGGGCATCCTCTTCCCGCTCTTCCTGCGTCAATCGCGCATGATGGGAGAGGTTCTCTTGTCTTACACAAAGGTTTAGTAAATGACAATCCAGTCTCAGTACTTTTTGATTCTGGATGCACAACTATTGGGGTTAGGCAGTCACTCATAGATCCTTCTCATTCTACAGGCAAAGTAGTCAAATGCGTAACATTTGGCGGCACCATAGAGAAATACTCTACCGCTATCATTAGGATTGCTACTCCTTTCTTCACAGGAGATGTACACGCATGTCTTTTGCCGAATCCGATCGCTGATCTTATCATCGGTCGCATTCACGGAGTCAAAGAATGCACTCCGGAGCAAATTTCCGTTTGGGAAAATCAAAATATGCAATCTGCTAATGCAGTAGTCACTAGAGCTCAAGCTCTCAATATGCCTGAAACTTCATCTGTTGAAGATAATGAAGTGCATAACCAAGATGATCCCTTGGTAATTTCTCGTGACTCGTTTATAAAACAACAAGAAGAAGATCCGACTCTTAAGAAATTCTTCACTCTTGTAACGAAAGGTGATCCGAATAAAGATTCAAATTGTAAATCTTGGATTACAATGAAGAATGGCGTACTTGTACGTATGGTGCAAGACTCCACTAAGTCAAGTCATTCTCAGATTCTTGTACCCAAGAATTTGAGAGTTAAGATCTTACAACATGCACACGACTCTCAGTGTGCTGGTCACATGGGTTTTTCCCGTACAAAGTCAAGAGTTCTTGCGGCTTTCTTTTGGCCTTTTGTGAACAAGGACATACGGATCTATTGTCGATCCTGTAAAGTATGTCAAGAAGTCAAATCCAAAGGTCCTCGTCATGCTGCGCCTATTCAGGCTGCAGATATTCCTATTCGTCCATTCCAGAAAATGGCGATAGACATCATTGGTCCATTCAAGATCAAATCTGCTAGAGGACATCAGTTTATCTTAACGTGTGTAGACATGTGCACACGTTGGCCAGAGGCTATCCCTCTAAAGAGCATTACTACCGCTGACATTGCAGATGCTCTTTGGCTTATATTTTCTCGGCTGGGATTCCCCGGAGAAATATTATCAGATCATGGCACCCAACTGATATCGGATACCATGTCTCAAGTAATGTCTACTCTACAGATAGAGAGATCTTTGAGTAGCATCTATCATCCTATGTCCAATGGGATGGTCGAGCGACTAAATAGAACACTTAAGAACTTATTAGGGAAGATAACTGAGGATCATCCTCAAGATTGGGATAGGGTTTTACCCGCGGCCCTCTTCGCGTACAGAGAGGTCCCCAATGAACATACAGGGTTTTCTCCCTTTGAACTTGTCTTTGGCGCGCGACCGCGCGGCCCAATGTCTTTGCTGCATGATCTTATAACAGCTGACAATATTGACGATGACACAAAATCTTCTTACGAGTATGTCATCGCGCTGAGACAGAAGATTATAGAAGCATGCAAATTGGCAACGTCCTCTTCTGAATTTGCTAAGCAGAAGGCAAGACAATTTGCTAATAAGAAGAGAACTTTACGACAACTTTGTCCTGGTGACAAAGCATTTGTTTTGCTACCTTGTCGTGAAAATAGACTCCTTATTAGTTGGAAAGGTCCGTACGATATAATATCGAAAATTTCAGATGTTGACTACATCGTCGATATCAACGGGAAGCATAAAACCTTCCACATCAATATGCTTACGGAGTTCCATGAACGTCCTGACTATCTACAGCCTATTTTCCAGGCAACGGACGATTCTCATGTCAAACATGGTCATTACTCATCACTGTCTGTAATACAGGATGAGGAAACAAGTTTTTCGGATGTTAATCTTCCGCTTCCAATGATCCCACTTCATTCTAGTGAATCATGGAAAGACGTTACTGTTTCTCCTGATTTGTCTCTAGGAGAACGGCGACAAGTTTCGTCTATGTTACAAACATTTCAGGATGTCCTCACTGACATCCCTGGACAAACTCATGTCATTGAGCATGACATTGTTCTAACTGAACATACTCCAATTAGGTTTAGGCCTTATCCTATCCCTATACATTTCCAAACACAGGTTGAAAAGGAGTTGGATGAAATGATAGATTTACAAATAATCGAACCATCCACTTCTGCATATTCTTCGCCGATGGTTATTGTTCGAAAAAAAGACAATAACATACGTCTTTGCGTTGACTATCGCAAATTGAATCAAGTTACGAAGTTCGATGCTGAACCTATGCCTTTACTAGAAGAGTTACTTACTCGTCTTTCTAAATCGCATTTTTTCACTAAACTTGATTTGTCTAAAGGATATTGGCAAGTTCCATTAGCCGAACGCGCCAAACCTCTTACCGCTTTCTCTACTCCCAGAGGCCTTTTCCAATGGAATTTTATGCCTTTCGGCCTTATGAACGCACCAGCTACATTTGTACGAATGATGCGTCGAATCCTATCGTATCGGTCAGATGTCATTGCTTATCTAGACGACATCTGTCTTTTCAGCGATACTTGGGAAGATCACTATTCAGGGTTAGTTGAATTATTATCAACTCTGCGTGAGTATAACCTGACAGCAAAACCATCCAAAGCTTGTATTGGCTTTAGCGAAATTGCTTTCTTAGGCCATCGAGTAGGTCACGGTTTCTTGAAGACAGAAGACCATAATATCACTAAGATACTTAACATCTCTATCCCTAGGACTAAAAAGCAAGTGCGAAGTCTTTTAGGTCTCATACAATTTTATGGACGTTTCATTCCGAATCTGTCCTCTATCATGGCACCTCTCTCTACACTATTAAAGAAAGGGTCGCCTAACATGGTTCACTGGTCTCATGAATGCCAATCTTCACTAGAGAAGATCAAAACTATGTTTTCATCACCACCTATTTTAGTGTTACCTACAACAGATAAGACATTTGTTCTTCGTAGTGACGCTTCATCCACTGGGATTGGAGCGGCACTAATGCAAGAGTACTCTGGAACTCTGCATCCTGTAATGTATATATCCAGAAAACTTAATGCTGCAGAAAGGAATTACTCGGTTTTAGACCGTGAATTATTGGCAATGGTTTGGTCAATTCTCAAACTCCAAAGATTCCTTCTGGGCGCGCATTTCGTAGTGGAAACTGACCAAAAAGCTCTTACGGCTATCCAAAGTAAGAACTTGAAGAGCTCGAGATCAACTCGATACGCAATCGCTCTTCAACCTTTTCATTTCTCGGTACGAGCTATCCGTGGTTCAGAAAATGTGATGGCGGACATTCTGTCCAGATGCCCACATGATGCCACTTAACTGTTAAATATTGGATCTTTTTAATATGTATAACTTTACAACAGTTATTTTTTGTTTCTTTACTAAGATACACATTTGTAATTTAATAATAGAATGATGGTATCGCTACTTAGCGGTTTATTGATGTTTATTCACCGCTGTTCTTTGATGATTGTTTCTTCATAAATCATAAATTTAAGATTATAGTGTGAATTTTTGGTATGCATTGTATAATTACCAGAATTGTATTATACGTACATCACACCTTCCTGGAAACATTTATTCGTAGAGAAACAATTTCTCTCAGATTTTGAGATATATTCTCACCGGTCATATTAGGAATTATAGTTATTCCTGATATTTTCATCTGCGCAGTATTCTTGCGTTGTGAGCCTATTCTACGTGCTCCTAGATGTATTTAAAAAAAAAAAAAATTTTTTTTTTTTTTTCCCGGGAGGTGTGGTAAGACTGTAAAGGGCAATTTTTACTATCTTGCAATATAATACATTTATATACTTATTATGTTCGCAAATATTTTGTAATCAAAGTATTTCCTTTTTAAGTGCTTAAGGAGAAGTCATTTTTGAGTTACTTCCCTTGAAAGTAGTTCCGTCATCTTCGATCGGACTCCGCGGACAAGTCTAGGCCTACTGCGATTTATTCTTTGGCTGGGTAGGAATAGATTGTTCTTGCTTCAGTATATCTATGGCCTGAATTTATACGTAGTGTTTGTATGAGTAGGACGAGTCTGTCTTATATATGGATATCTTTACATTTCTAAGTCGAACTATGTTGGTTGTCGCTAGAAAAGGTCAAAGGCTATGCAGCGGAAGTATCGCTAGCAAGGGGTGTGATCCATGGCCGTCATCCTGTCTGGATGTAGAATTTTGATGTAGCAGGCCTATCGCCGAAAAAATGATCTATAAGTCAATGGGGAAAAGTGATAGTCATTTAGACATGTTGTATGTACTTTACCCCAGTGTTTATTCTCTTTTGCCAAGGAATGGCAAAGTTATATTTCTCATAGAAAGGTAAAACCACAATTTATTATGAACTTGGGCTTCGCCATCGTTGTCGATAAACAGATGCACAGTGGTACTTTTGAAAAGAATATTTATTCAAAGGAAGACGACATTCCTATATATCAACACTAGATTGTATGATATTATTCAATCACCTCTATGAGAGAAGCTATGAAGAAATGAGGACATTTAACGAATGACCAATTTTGGTCTGGGTCCTATAGTGAGTGAAACTCACGAGAGAAGAACAGCCATGTTGAAATTCATATACTTTGTATTTATCGAGTGAGAAAAAGGGATGCCTGTACTATCGCTCGATGAACCAAGAAATCACTGCTACATGTGAGAACCCATGTCTGGGATTCCTATATCTTTATGGAAAATATATATATTGAACTTTACGTGAAGGGATATTCACTAGACGAGGTTAGGTCTAGGAGCCTTCCTATATATTGGTTATGGTCTGACGTGCCCAGTCAGTAAAGCCAGATGATTTTCATGATGGAACTCTGAATGCTTATTTACGAATGCTCCATTATGATATTTGCCAAGCATGAATGCTAACTTAAGATGATATTCCTGTGATCAACATTATGCTGTCTATGTCGACATTTGTTCCTGTAACCATACACGTACTGTCCAAGTGTGCGTCCCATTAAATGTTATAAAAAGACCACCGTAGTTCCAGTACTTCTTGAATTCGAACAGTGTGAGTATGAGTGATGTACTACCAACCTGTCAACTCTATCGAATCATGCTACCATTCGCGTTCTGACATTCACATACACACTCATTGTTTACACTCACATTCTTGTCGGAGCCTCATCACGTTCCAGGACAAGATAACCTGTATGACCAAAACTGTGCTGGGTTTAATGAGTTGACAATCGTTACACTTTACTACACCAGTCCCAACATCTACATTTATCAACTGGTGGACATTCACGTCATTTAACAAATAAAGCGTGATTCAACAACGAGTAGCCAGCATGAGTTAACAACTAAACAGAGTTTAACAGTCAGTCCATAAGTTGTCTTTCCGTATTCCAAGCTTTTGTGATACGCGCACCCGTCTTATCGGTGATTAGGCAGATAGCGCTGGGCGATGTACGTGTTAATCTGCCACGGCCAAGCTTGGTACAAGGGAATTTTACCAACTTGCCTCTCGTAATATTATCTCTACCTTTTCTTGCAAATGTGAGGTGTTTATCATCCACAAGGAGTGTCAGATAACAGACAAAACACAATATACTGAAAGTAGTGAAAGAATACTTGAAAATATAAACTATCTGCTACATAGTATAGAAAGAAAGAAAGTGCGACAATTGAAAACACGCAATAAAATCAGTACCACAATTGCACCGATTACTGCCGGCGTGAAACAGAGATCGAGAGGGGTCGCCCCATCCTGTCAAAATGAGAAAAGTTAACTGCTTGTTTTTTCCTTTTTATAAAAAAATCAATTTTATTTGTTTTACTCTATTGAAGCAAATAACTCATTATTAAACCTGTTTTAAACGTAAATATAAACCTATAGTTTAGTTTCGACTTATTTTTTAATACAAACATGCCTAGAGCTATACACATTAATATTTGTTACTGAATCACCTTCAATAGGGGGCTAATAAATCACAAGGACAAACATACTTTCTCACAGGTTGTCTCCTATTGTTTTCTCCGTGCTTTGTAAAAGTCAACCTCTATTTATCTTATTCCGGGGGTTCAAGAACAAACTGCCTTCTAATGCTATCATCTAGTTTCCTCTGAGGGGACCATATTCAGCGCTACCATCTTCTCACTCGTCTATGTATCATTAGTATGTGTCTGAGTTTTCCCCATAATTTCCACATTAGTGATCTGGTTATGCCATTTTAACTATATTCATCGCAAACATCTAATTAAGGAAGTCTGTAACTTCTTGAATGTCAATTGTTTGTGTTCTTTATACTTTAGAGCAGTGTTATCCGACTTTTTTAGTTCGCGTATCCTCAGATATAATTTATCTTTAACTATGTACCCCCAAGGTTATTGGTGCATAATTCCAAATATTCAATTTACCATAAATAAAATTCTACTGCATAGGGCAATGGATGGGTTTGAAAAAAAATAGAAAAAAGGTGATTCGTCTTACGAGGACAAAAGACAAAGAAAATAGTCTACGTTACGGCCACAAGGCCTCCGTCAGGAAAGGAAAGAAAGTGAAGGCTAGATAGGACACATAAGAACTAAAATAAATAAAAATAAAACCTAGGTACTTCCCTGAAAGCAAGGCATAAATCCTATCACTGTTGCTGTCCGCTGATGGACCGCGTGGTTGGAAAGGAAGTGACTTCTGCCCCGGAAGTACACAATACATACTAAGAAACTAAAAACTAAAAAACGAAACTGAACAATGAACTACCCAAACGTAATAAAAGTGGGGGCTGGAAATAGAAGAGGACAGAATGAGTGGGAGATAAATAAATATGAAATAAAAAATCGAGACAAATTAGAAACAGTGTATATTCATACATATTATGGAGGATGGCATAAAAAATAGAAGAATAAGATAAGAGTGGAAAGAGTCAACATAGAGCAAGAGAGGAAAGGGTGACCTCAGACAAAGGTGTGAAAAGTGTTGAGACCGGCTGGTTTTAGACACCCCATGCGGTGGATAAGACGGTTCTCAAGCTGTTCTCGGCTGGCAGTGTCAGAGGAGCAGGATCGGATCGCTGTGACCTGGATGTCGATGGGACCATGGTGGTCAGGACCATTGAAGTGTATGGCAACTGGTGTGGACTTTTGCTGAGAGATGTCATTTAAGGGCTGGCTGAATCTGTCCCCCAGTCGTTTGCCTGTTTGGCCAATATAGGTTTTGCAGCAACGTTTACATATGATAGTATAAATGACATTGCGCGATTCACACGTGAAGCTACTAGTGATGGTGTACGTAGCCTTAGGAAAGGACACCTTCTGGGTTGAGATGACATACTTACACGTGTTGCATCGTGTCCGACCACAGGGTAGTGTGCCAAAGTGAGTGGCATTTTCCTTTGGGAGACGGCTGTGATTAAGAAGATCCTTGTTAAGGATACGTTCTGCGCTGATAAGGGTAGGCTGGTTCAGAGCTGGTTCAGTATTTTGTTGATTCGCGAATGCGCGCTTCGTTCGTTTATAATCTTCAAATTGAGGGTCACCGTTATATGGACTCATTATGAGTTGAATGTCCAAGAAAATATTGGTTCCTTTCGGAGCTCATTATTATATTATGTATCTTCTCATCGGAAGAGTTCTTCACTACAATAATAATAAAACATGTCAATGCGACAAACAGCCGTTACGTATCGATGTGGATAAGTCTTCAACTTGGAGTCCATAATTTATTAAACAGTTCACACACAAGGACGTTTCACGTAGGTATACATTCACATACAGTTCATTATACAATACTTGCATATATATTCTTATCCGTCCGTGTCATAATGAATTCCTGTCAGCAGAACATCATGGCTATATACATGTGCCGCTGGGATTCAGACAGCCAGAAGTGAGCACATGCGTCTTGACGAAAATAATCAATTACTTATCAAACATCCTTCCGTCACGTAGGTTAATCACTAACCTTATGAATTTACTCGTATATACTATTATCTGGACTGACCCTGAGTCCTGGTATCACTTTACATAAATATGGCTATTAGCAAAGCTTATCAACCTTGGAAGGAGGTAAAAACACGACTTCACGGCTTGACGGACAACGTAACAAGGGTCCAGTAACTACGTCACCAAGCGTGACCTTATCGACGCTAACACGTCATAATTTGACCGTGTATTTCGCGTTCACAAATCCGTGAAGTATAAAAATCAATTTATATTAATTCCATTGACCTAAAAAATGCGCACTGCCAATTATAGCAGACGATATCAATTAAACTACCGTAACAATCCTTCAAGTTCTTGTCACGTCTATATGCCACCAAAGGTGCTTCACCAAATACTTCTTGGGTCACAGGCTCTGCTTGGAGGATAGGGAGGTGGCGGAAAAGGATCTGTTTGACAGCAGTACTGTGAGGGTGATGGGTCAAGATTAATTTGACTCTATCCGAAGTGGATTTATAGTGAGGTTTGAGGGCCTCCTGATGAGAGATGGGGAGCACACGTTGAAGAGCAGACGTGAGAACATGTTCCGGATAAAGTCTGCTACGGAAGAAAGCCAACATCTCATTTGCTCGGAAGTGGAAGTCATCGTCGTCTTGGCACAAACGGCGGAGGCGGAGAAGTTGTGAAAAAGGAAGGGAGTCACGACAGGCCCGAGGATGAGAAGAGGTATTTAGATCGACAACCCTGGCAGACCTATTGTCTCAGCCTGTTTATGTCCTACTGAACACATTTCTGACTTCCTCAATAGCATTTTCAAGCCTATCATTGAGAATCTTCCCTCCTTTGTCAAAGACACCAATCATGCTCTTACAACTTTCTCCTCTATCCGACTCCCAGCAGACCGCTCCTACCGTCTTTTCTTGTTAGAAATCTGTTCTCTGTATACCTCTATTCTCTACTCTGATGGTCTCCGAGCTCTTCGGTTTTTTATTGACCAGCGCACTCGCCCTTCTATATCCACTGTTACTCTTCTCCGTCTTGCTGAACTGGTCCTTCAACTGAATTCCTTTGAATTCAATGGTCAGTTTTTTTTACCAAATTAGTGGTGTTGCCATGGGAATGAAGATGGGTCCTAGCTATGCCTGCCTGTTCATGGGCTACTTGGAGCATCAGATATGGCAACAATACTCCGGTCCTTTCCCCGGGTTTTACCGCAGATATATCGATGATGGCATAGGTCTCACAGATATGTCTGAGACTGATTTATACCGCTTCATCGACTTTGTCAACCACTTTCACCCCACCATCAAGTTCACCTCCCTCGTCTCCACAGTATCTGTCAACTTCCTTGACATTACTATTACTATCACGCCCTCCGGCCTTAATACCTCAGTATACTACAAGCCTACAGATGCCCACAGGTACCTCTTGTATACCTCTTCTCATCCTCGGGCCTGTCGTGACTCCCTTCCTTTTTCACAACTTTTCCGCCTCCGCCGTTTGTGCCAAGACGACGATGACTTCCACTTCCGAGCAAATGAGATGTTGGATTTCTTCCGTAGCAGACTTTATCCGGAACATGTTCTCACGTCTGCTCTCCAACGTGTGCTTCCCATCTCTCGTCAGGAGGCCCTCAAACCTCACTATAAATCCACTTCGGATAGAGTCAAATTAATCTTGACCCATCACCCTCACAGTACTGCTGTCAAACAGATCCTTTTCCGCCACCTCCCTATCCTCCAAGCAGAGCCTGTGACCCAAGAAGTATTTGGTGAAGCACCTTTGGTTGCATATAGACGTGACAAGAACTTGAAGGATCTTCTTGTTCACAGCCGTCTCCCAAAGGAGAATGCCACTCACTTTGGCATACTACCATGTGGTCGGACACGATGCAACACGTGTAAGTATGTCATCTCAACCCAGAAGGTGTCCTTTCCTAAGGCTACGTACACCATAACTAGTAGCTTCACGTGTGAATCGCGCAATGTCATTTATACTATCATATGTAAACGTTGCTGCAAAACCTATATTGGCCAAACAGGCAAACGACTGGGGGACAGATTCAGCCAGCCCTTAAATGACATCTCTCAGCAAAAGTCCACACCAGTTGCCATACACTTCAATGGTCCTGACCACCATGGTCCCATCGACATCCAGGTCACAGCGATCCGATCCTGCTCCTCTGACACTGTCAGCCGAGAACAGCTTGAGAACCGTCTTATCCACCGCATGGGGTGTCTAAAACCAGCCGGTCTCAACACTTTTCACACCTTTGTCTGAGGTCACCCTTTCCTCTCTTGCTCTATTTTGACTCTTTCCACTCTTATCCTATTCTTCTATTTTTTATGCCATCCTCCATAATATGTATGAATATACACTGTTTCTAATTTGTCTCGATTTTTTATTTCATATTTATTTATCTCCCACTCATTCTGTCCTCTTCTATTTCCAGCCCCCACTTTTATTACGTTTGGGTAGTTCATTGTTCAGTTTCGTTTTTTAGTTTTTAGTTTTTTAGTATGTATTGTGTACTTCCGGGGCAGAAGTCACTTCCTTTCCAACCACGCGGTCCATCAGCGGACAGCAACAGTGATAGGATTTATGCCTTGCTTTCAGGGAAGTACCTAGGTTTTATTTTTATTTTAGTTCTTATGTGTCCTATATAGCCTTCACTTTCTTTCCTTTCCTGACGAAGGCCTTGTGGCCGTAACGTAGACTATTTTCTTTGTCTTTTGTCCTCGTAAGACGAATCACCTTTTTTCTATTTTTTTTTTTCAAACCCTTCCATTGTACTCCACGTCTTACCGCATTTCCCCTCAACTTCCTTGCATAGGGCAAGCATCTAAAATAAATTACACAATTTACATCCAATATAATAAATTAAAGTTGAATACATTTAAATTTTAAGATACTTAACCATGGCAGATTTTTTTTTACGTACCGCTTAGATGTCTTCTCGTACCCCTAGGGGTACGCGTACCCCGGTTGAATACCAGTGCTTTAGAGCCATGCTACAATACTGCCTTGACATTAGCTACAATACTGCCTTGACATTAGCTACAATACTGCCTTGACATTAACTACAATACTGCCTTGACATTAACTACAATACTGCCTTGACATTAGCTACAAAACTGCCTTGACATTAGCGTTGAAGATGATTATTTTTATGTTGGACTTCATTTCGTCTGTTTTCCATGTATTCCCTAGTGCCATGAAGCTCCTCGTGTGTGTGTGTATGTGTGTATGAGGTCTTTTTTAAAAATTTGTGCATGTGTGTGTATTCTTAAAAGAATGCATATCATTGTCTGTTTCTCAAACGTTTTCTATGTTTCTGCAAAAAAAAAAAAAAAATAAAAAAATAATTCAACTTAATATTTAATTACAGAAATCAGACGCGCGCACGTAGTTTCTGACACTTGTGATAAATATAGTAACAATGCATAAATATGAGCAAGTATAATGTATCCTTATAAAGGATAAAAGATAAAAGACGGAAAAACAAGAAAGTAGATTTTTAACAGATGCAAAACAAGAAGTTGCAGAGCTAACGCTCATGTAGTGTACATAGAAGCTAACAAAAGGGTAAGAAAGATACGCCAGAACAGACATAAAGATATATATTGATAAGTTGGCGAGGAAGGCAGAGGAAGCTACAGCCAAAATAAATATGAGGGACATGTGCAACAACTCAAAGAAGCTAACAGGGACAAAAATACAAGCAAGAAATTGATCTCGTCAAAGACAAGAATGGAAAATTTTCCTCCTTTGTGTCCAAGGAGTGCCTGTTAATTGCCTTTATTTAACTTATTTATTTATTTTAGTGATACAAAAGAGAAGCGTCCCATTGGCTAAGTGGTTAGAACGCTTTCCTCTCACGGTAAAGTTATTGGATTCCAGGATTGAAGCCTGGTAACGTCATGTGTAACGTTGAGGATGGGGGGGGGGGGGGGGGGTGGGGGGGCTAAGAGGTATAGCGTCCTCCTTAAATTCTGGAGGTACCGGATTCAATTCCCAGTAGAGGGAATATAATTTATATAATTTTTTTTTTCAGAACCAGTGGTCATAATCATGTCATACCCCCCCTGGTCTCATGGATGGTGAGATCCGATACCTAGCCTTCTATGATAACGGCGGAAAAAATAGGTCCTGTGTGCAAGTTACGCACGTTAAAAATTCCACGGCAGTTGGAAATCGTAAAGAGTAGGCCATACGGCCGCTGCCCTGGCAAAATTTAAAAATTAGAAACCTACCCACCAAATATATTTATAGAATGCGTGATTCATATGTACACATTGAGATTCTCGCTGGTGCTACGGAGTTAAGGAACTCTGCTGAGATCCTCCTTGTGTGATCTAAGGGAGGAGATCGGAGCACTGATGGAGTTGTCCGTGTGCAATGAAGATAGCTCTTAAACCCAAACCAAACAAAAAGTCATTCTCCATTCCACCCAGCTGTAAATGGGTAATTGACCCTGCTCTTATGTTAAGAAAGGCAAAAGCAGCGAAAAGGGAACTGTCTAGTGCTGCACTGAAGACACACAAAAGTGGTTTCATAAGCTTCACATCTAATATCAATGGTTTAGTTTTTTAAATCTTATTCCTCACTACTGATCTCTCTGTTTATCATTCTCTGCTAATGGTTTATGACATGAGGCGCACATGATAAGTGTTAAATATATTGCGCATGAAAGTGTGAGCTTATGTAAGTCTGTAATGAGGATCTAAAAATCTAGATGAAGGTGAAGTAAATAACTATGAATTACTTCATTATCCTAGAGGAAAAATCTTTGATTTGATTAATCATTTACGAATAGAAATGGAATAAACCAGTCTTTCGCTATGAGACTAAGTGCAAAAATAAATCTTAACTAATGAAGAAGAAAAAGTATTAATATTTTTTACAACACTTACTAACCTCCTTTTCCCTGTGCAAATTCCTTAAGAACACTAAAAAATTACACTCCACCGATATGAATCAAATATCCATACAAGAATGAAATATTAGAACTAGCTGTACACAGGGATTGCTGTAGGGAAAACGCTTATGCGCCGCGGTCTTGAACCTCCCCCCCCCCCCCACCTACTGACTTCTGGTGGACGTTATATTTCTTAATTGCCAATGTGTCAGAAGTTGCCGTATGACTCAGACCCCTAATTCAATAGCTAGGCATCCCTCTTATCCAGCGACATTGGCATACTCGCATGCCCTTTCAGTGCACGTCACTGGCTAAAAGTGGGTGGGCTCTCGCAACCAACTCTTTACTCTGTGCTGCGTGTTTGTTTTGCTAGACAAACTGGTTGCGGAATGCAGAAATCATCCGCCGTTCCATCACAAAGCTTTCTGTCTTTTTGCCGCTTCGTGCGAAGTTGCTTGTGTCATTCTCTGGCGCGCGTGCTGTCCTTTAATCTCTTTATTGATTATCTCGCTAACTAATCAGCATGCCGCTCATGTGGCAACAAACATTCCTGTGCGTGTCACATTCCTTTGTGGCAACGTGCTATTGTGTCCCAAGGTGGTGAC
Source organism: Oreohelix idahoensis (assembly GCA_024509875.1). Classification (NCBI taxonomy): domain Eukaryota; kingdom Metazoa; phylum Mollusca; class Gastropoda; order Stylommatophora; family Oreohelicidae; genus Oreohelix; species Oreohelix idahoensis. The sequence goes on from JAMPIV010009226.1 coordinate 263,479, forward strand.
ACTCGTGTTGTTTCAACAGCAGATTAGGCATCAAAAGAAATTCTATGGCCAAGCCGGGCGTTTTCCAAGTCAACAAAATACTTGTCTAACGTAGCCAGGTGGGTTTTCCAAGATTCGAACAAGACCAGGTGGGTTCTGAAAGATAACGCAAGGTGGTAATATAAATCAAAGGCGTGTAAAGTTACACTTAGGTACAAGCCGTGATTATGAAAGATTACTTTAACAACGTTGAAAGAGCAAACCAAGAGATAATAAAAATGAGAAAAATGTGGGAAAAGATACAGGGCGATAAAGATAAGCACTTCATCATAGGGATTACCTTTACTGTTTAATAAAACTGAGAAAATAAAGAGATGTACGTAATATTTTGATCAACTTCACAACTGACCACATCTAGAAAATCACCAAGTTATCTAGCCAGTAGAAGAAGTGCTACACGTTAATTGTGAAAGACCGAATAAGGAAAAAAAATAAAGAAAGCCCTAAAGCTTCTAAAAGATGGAAAAACTACTAGCCTGGATGGCATACCAGAAAAGGCCATAAAAATATTTAAACTTCATCAGTGAAGTCTGGGAGAGAGAAGAAATACCAGTATAATAGAAGGAAGGATATTTGGCCAAGTAGCCTAAGAATAGAGATAAACAAGTATGTACACATATAAAGGAATAATGACACTCTCAGTGCCAATGGGAATATTAAACAGGATCATCATTGAGAGAAAAGTTTTTCCCGTAATTTCTCCAGATCAACAGAAATCCAGTCCAAGACATAAATCAGAATCTTCAACCCAAATGCCAAGTCAGTACCAATGTATGGTTCTGAGTTTTGGAGAAAAATAAACATAACAACCAAGACTCTACAGAGATTCATAATTAGGTGCTTGCATAAAAAAACAGAATGATTGAAATTGTACTAGGTTATTATCGTGGAACTTATGACACCCAGACAAGTGCCAGTGGAACAAGAGATGAGAAGAAGACGATTGTGATGGATTGTCAATGGAGGTTTGCTAGTATTGTGTGCATTTCTTTCTTGTGTGTGCGTGTGTGTACATAAATAAGCAACATTTTATACAGTTCTTTCACACTCAACCCCCGATGTGCGCGAATGTTAGGGTTAGGAATCTCACGTACATGCAATCCCCGTGAATAGAAAGCTTTAGAAAGTTCTGGGTAGACCGTCATTTATGTAAATTTTAAATGTAAATAAGCAAGGTAATGCAAATCAAAAGTGACTAAAACAAATTTTTAAGTCAAAGTTTCTTGTTATTATTGCACTTATTTGATACATTAAATGTGTAAAAATGCACAGTGTACTTTTAAAGACATTACACATCTACGCATTCATGTCATTGCATTAATGTGATATATATATATATATATATATATATATATATATATATATATATATATATATATATATACATATATATATATATATATATATATATATAATTTTGACCCGGTCACAATACTCAGCTCTGGTGTAATCGAACTTAATTCGTGCAAAAAAAAAAAAAAAAAAAAAAAAAATAGGGGATATAAAAGATTGCTTGCGCATATTAAAATTCGTCCATATTAAAATTCGTCCGAGTGGAACTCCGCGCGAATGGAGAGTTGAGTCTGCGCTATTATCTACTAATGGATCGGTCTCAAGTAAAATCACACAAAATTCACTTCTTGAACTTCTGTTCAGAACATTAAATCACTTACAATATTCTTTGGTCGGTGATGAGATGTTTGAAAGTCAAAGCACCGTATCCAAAAATGAAATAAATGAATTGAGCTAAAGGTTTTACGTCTGAAAAATCTGTGCTAACGACATTGCAACGTCTCATAAACCGCTTTTATTTAGCAGACTGATTTTTCCATCCTATTTATAACCTAACACCGGATATACCAGAGTTTCTGCATTGAGTCACGCATCCTTGGATTCTATTTAAACCTCCCCCCACTCTCCAGTTATTCATATTCCTATATGTTACATTTATTCATCTTCAAGTACCATACTAGTTGCGTAGGCGATAATATATCTCCACAACTTTCTGTCTCCAGGGTTAGAGAACCAAGGTTACGGTTAAGAGCCTATGGGGTTAGGGTTAACAGTAAATGGTTAGGATTAGGAATATCGGTTAGGATTAGGTATTAAGCTTAGGGGTTAGGGCACAGAGTTAGGATCTTCCCATTCTCCAGCTCTTCTACTTGAAGTACAATGCCTAGTTTATGGTTAGAACTCCATGGTTATAGATAGGATGCTATTTAAACCTTCCCCACTCTCCAGTTGTTCTTTAAGTACAATGCCTGTTTGCGTAATCGATCATGCCTCTCCGCAACCTCCTGTCTCCAGGGTTAGGGCCCCGGAGAAGATTATAATTAAGTTCCCACAATTAGGCCCTCAAAGTATAGGGTACCTGAGTTAGAGCTCAGGGTTATGATTAGGGCTCCATGGCTAAAGTTGACGGTTAGGGTTAGGTCTATATAGATTGTTATATATATAATTATGGTGGATGTCTTTATGGTGAAGAAGGTGAGTGTGCTTTGGGACAGTCACTCACATTACAAGGTTACGCATCAGAAGCATCATAGACGGTTATAAACGGCTGATGATATTTTAACCATGGTATATTACAATTATAACATCACGTAGATCTAGACGAATACAGTTACATCGAAACATGAATCTTCATAATGCAGTTAACATACGGCCCATACACATCCTGGCCTACAAAATCTCTACTCCTCACATCAGTGCACAAATACTGCATCTACGGCAGATATATAATAATCAAGGCCTACAAAATCTCTATACTTCACATCAGTGCACAAATACTGCATCTACGGCAGATATATAATAATCAAGGCCTACAAAATCTCTATACTTCACATCAGTGCACAAATACTGCATCTACGGCAGATATATAATAATCAAGGCCTACAAAATCTCTATACTTCACATCAGTGCACAAATACTGCATCTACGGCAGATATATAATAATTAAGGCCTACAAAATCTCTATACTTCACATCAGTGCACAAATACTGCATCTACGGCAGATATATAATAATCAAGGCCTACAAAATCTCTATACTTCACATCAGTGCACAAATACTGCATCTACGGCAGATATATAATAATCAAGGCCTACCAAATCTCTATACTTCACATCAGTGCACAAATACTGCATCTACGGCAGATATATAATAATCAAGGCCTACCAAATCTCTATACTTCACATCAGTGCACAAATACTGCATCTACGGCAGATATATAATAATCAAGGCCTACAAAATCTCTATACTTCACATCAGTGCACAAATACTGCATCTACGGCAGATATATAATAATCAAGGCCTACAAAATCTCTATACTTCACATCAGTGCACAAATACTGCATCTACGGCAGATATATAATAATCAAGGCCTACAAAATCTCTATACTTCACATCAGTGCACAAATACTGCATTTACGGCAGATATATAATAATCATCAAGGCCTACAAAATCTCTATAGCCCTGCGCAGGCATACATTATCCAAAAAACACCTTAGGGCTGACCACCTCAGTCAAAAACCCTGCACACACTGAACCCACGGGAACACACCCCGTTCACACAGTCACGAGAATCTACTGTTCTCTTCACACTGCTCTCAAAAATCCCTGCGGACACTAGCCGCAAGAGCTATTCACACATCACTTAAAACCAGTACAGAAACAGTTCATTATGACCAGAGTTCACCTGCTATCTGACATACTGTCTTCCACGAAACCAAGAGGAGATATCTTTAAACAAATCCATACCAATCTGTAAGCAAGTACTCTAACCCAAAATTAACTCTACTCAACACGTATTTCCCAAGATCATTTCCCTTTCATCACATCTGCACTCATCAGTTTGCCACACTCCCAGGGAAAAAAAAAATGATTATATCATTTTTTTTTGTTGAAAATTAACTCCCAAAAATTTAACGGTCAATGAAGTTATATCAAATACGTACAAAAATTAACTACCAAAAATTTAACGGTCAATGAAGTTATATCAAATATCTCTTAAATTAATTCCCAAAAATTTAAAAAATTAATGAAGTTCTATCAATTACCTACAAAAATATACCTATGACAAGAGAACATAGCACATCTACAAAAATATCATCAATAAATGTAAGATAATGATTAAATCATCCAACATACTCATACAAGCATACCAAAAAATTAATCTAATACAAAACCAAACTAAGTATACATAGTACAAACTAAACAGAAAATAAACTCTCGTAAGAGAAAAGGCAAAATATGAAATGGAATATGATAAGCATCAAATAGAATCATACGATGACAATGAAGACAACAATTCCATACATGTAAAACAAATAGAACTATAAGAACCAATTACATTATCTAAAGTCATATAATTAACTTAACACTACAAAGAATGAAAGTATAAATAGCGTAACACGAAAAAAAAAGTATACAAGAAGTATGAATTACATCAAAGATGAAACACGGAAGCATAAACAAAATATCAGACAATATTGAAAAGACAACAGACAAGATGTAAAGAAATGACGAATAGTCAACAAAGAGAGATGAAAGTAAAGATGCAAATGTAAAGAAAGTTGGTAACAACACCTAACAATAACTATCTAAATGTAACAACGTATTGTAAAATACAAAAATGCTAAAGTATATTTATATACTAACACAAAAAAGAAAGCTTATGACAAGCACAGCATAATAAGTAATTTAACTAAATTAAAAGCTTATACATAACTAAAAATAAATTACATCAAATATCACCTAAACAAAAAAAATTATTAACGATAACACAAGTTTTGCATTGACGCATAGTCAAGCGCTAAATACCAAAAAATACATCCGAACATCAAAACATTTTCAAAGAATTAATGTCACTACATAATAGTAACCTTAACATACAATCTAGCGCTGGCGCAGAAAAAAATAAATATCACAATGTCCAAAACACATTTTCCAAAAAAAAGGTACAATACAAAAAATGTTTCTTATCGTTAGGTTAAATAAAAATAGTATTTTTATTTCTAAGTAATATGTAGCTATAATTAATAACTAACAATTAAATTAGCTGAGTAACATAAAAATAATCTTATCTTTAAATAGACACACATCAAAACGTGTAAGTTTTTTTTTTCTCTTCTTTTTAAAAAAAAAATACATTAAAGAAACGTCACATTGGGTAATAAACTGTTAACTACAAACGAAGTTATAAATATATATAAGTGTAATATTATTTATCTTAACTATGTATTATAATCAGATATTTAAATTCTGTAAATGATCACGAGTATCAGCCGTCGCTGTTAATTCTACCCACTTAATTTAATAGGAAATTTAAGTTAATTCTAGCTGACAAAAAATCGAATCGTTTAAATTATCAAATGTCATAATTTAGAAAAAATGAAAACCAAGTTTCAGAATACGTCCTTAACTTCAACGCAAAATCATTAATAATACATACAAGTTATGTTTAAAATTACCTTTCACTAAACAATTAATTCAAATAATTTGTATATAAATATGTTAACTAAACATGGTATGAAACCCATGATGAAAGACAAAACCAAAATTTTAAGTAGTGCATAAAAACACTCAGGACTATCTATGAAAATGACTATTACATTGTCTCAGTAAATAAGTTTGAGCATAGAAATTATTTAATGCATAATTAAAATACAGTCACATATGTAACAACCAAAACATTATGGCAATCAAATGTTACAAAGATTACATAATATTTCATTAACAACATATGAAGTTCTATACAATAACATTCAGTGTTTGTAAACAGAACAAAAAATAAACAGGACCTTTGAAAAAAAACCAAAAAAAATTCCTTCGAGGTCTTGCGAACATCTCATCAACACGCAAGGTGACATCATGACACGGTGGGTTAACGTACTGTCTAGGCTCGCTTGAATGGATAAATGGTACATAGTGATCTATATCTCTCGCAGGTAATGTCAAATTAGAATGGTGACTCCGCTCGCAAAGTCGCTCGCTGTGAGACAATACAAATGAAAATATCTATTTTAATCCATGGTAAGATTATGAGTGAACACGGAAAATTCACTTTACAATTACCCAAACTCCGTGGTGTAAGGTTGTGGCCCTCCTGCGATGTCAACAACTCTCGTCACATAGCAGACGACATAGACGTCTCAGGGACAACCTGACCTATAATTCACAGCTGTCAGTGCGGTAGGCTGAAAAAAATTTACTACCTTCACAAGACCGAGATGATCTCTCAAATCTATCAGCATGACAAGCAAAAGCATTTAAGAACCTATTACCGTTCCTATTACTCTGATTGCTAATAATCTTGCTCTTATGTGGAGCACAGTTAACCTGGTTGCGATCTGTATAATTTCTTTTGAGAGCATTGTTATTTGCTCTATTAACACCGTTGTACTGATTTAAATCCCAGTTACAATAGTTATTCTTAATACTTCTTCCCAGATAACAATGTCCATCAGATAGAACTGGCTTTTTAGCAGAAAAATTATTACTAGACTGATGAACTTCCATATAATTACTTCTGCTATAGTTTTCTAAACTTTTAGAATCACAATGTTGAGATCTGTCACATTTTTTCATGTTTTGGGGAGAAGAAACGTTACCGTAGGATGAACTCCCTTGGTACTTTATAACCTTAGGGTTATGTCTCCTATCAAAATTATTTTTTTCTTTGCTTGTGGTAATGTGTTTAAGAAATGAGTCACACTGCCTTGACTGGGTATGACTAGAAGGTTTGACAATCTCTTTATTTTTTTGCACAACATTTGTTTCCTTCATGGAACAAGCAGTAGTATGTTTGTTACTTGTAACCAATTTATCAGATCTGTCAATAAATACGCTGTTGGTTTTTAACACACTGACTTGAGATTTAGCACTGTTTCTTTCCTTATCTACAGGACTGCCTATTACTGTAGAATTCTCTTTGTTGGACTGTCGCCAAGAAACAATATTATTGGAAATAGCATTGGTATTGCGTTGGAAGTTATATTTCCCACGAAACGACCTATGTCCATCATTCTTGACCGTAGAATCCGCAAAAAGTGTATAAGGCTGGCTTTTTGCTTTAGTGTTCTGATGATAAGCAACTTTCTGTCTATCCCTGTCACCATTGACAGAAGACCACATATTGCTATTCAATACTACGTCAAGCAGACCATATATTCTTCTTCTTGCTTCTGCAATCTCAATGTCTCTAAGTGCAATCTGTTCACTTAATCTTTTGTTTAAACTATCAGCTTTTAAGACCTTGCAGCTTTCCTCTGCTAGCAAATTTTCAATCTTAATCATTTTGTCTTTCTCCATCCTTAACTCTTTCACTCTCTCTTTATCAACCCTCTCAATCTCAATATCATGACTATTCGTAAGCCTATCAACCTTCTCTAGGGATATAGTATCCTTTTCTTTAATTTGGCGACCACAAATCTCATCGTCACTTAACAGATCAATAAGTGTTTCATTACATAACTTCTCATATTTCTTAATCTGAACTTCTAATTTTCCACAAATCTCCGTCTTCTCTTGAACTTCTTGAGTCAGATTTCTAACTTCGCCATTTTTTTTCCCCATCTGAGCTTCCATCTCCTTAATTTTGCCTAATGCCGAGTCTAATTTTGCTCGAACACCAGCAAGCTCAGAATTAGATTTACATAAATCACCTGTAAGTTTAGTCACTTTTTCCTGTAGCTTATTCACTTCAGTAGTACTTTTTAAGCAACTTTCCCTTTTCTCCTGTGTACTTTGTTTTATATCTCCTATTTGCTTCTTCTCTTTTAACTCCTTCTCCTGATCATCAGAAATGCCGTATTGAATCATCTTTTGTATTCCCTTCCTTATGTGATCGTGTTTAACATTAACATAGTTGCACACAAATCCACGAAATTCCCAAAGTAGCAAATGCGCTAACTCTTTAGCCATCATTAAATGAGGATGAGACTGAAAATTCTCCTCAGCAAACTCTCTTAGAGCTCTTGATGCACAAACCAAAAACCTGTCTATAACATGTGACTCAAGCTCTGGGCTTTTTAATCTCTGACAATCTGTCCCTTCCTGAAACAGATACTCTAATACAGGTATCATATCCTCCGGATCTGTATCAGAATCCATTGTGACTTGTTTACTTAGTCAACCATATATGTCTTAATTAAACTTTCATTATACCAAATCAAGTTTAGATCTCAAATATTGTATCATCAATCTCTGTACATCATCATATTCTATAATTAATCAATATAATTATCGACAACAACAACAATAGTTATCAATAGAATAGGATAGTGCAGATTGAGGCTCGTTGACATGGACAGAAGTGGCAACATTTACACACAACAAAAGCACTTAACTGAAGGTAATCCTGACCCTTTCGCTAACACACTGGATATCACAAAGTTCTGACGTTAAAACACTCCACTGCAGAAAGGTAGAAGGACTAAGCTCTCTTGTCTTCAGATCTCTGCCAATGTACAGTATGTCCTCAACAATGCATCAGACGACAGGAACCGATCACAGCAACTCTGCAAGTTGTCATTTGAGGTATAAGTGCAGACGAACTCTCCAAAATACTGCACCTATAGTTGAATCTGCATATGGAAAGACTGGAACAAGCACTGTAACAATTATGGCATCAATGTCGCTATCAGATAACAGCTATTTGATATCGAAACCAACTGATAACGTTAGTTTAGTTGCTACACACGCCAAGATATGAGGATGGATATGCGCAGTCAGCTGATACCTGTGTACTGTTGAATTAAGCCACGCCCACACAGAGCCAAACATAACAACTTTCAGTGTTCCCACTTGTAATGACTGGTCCAGAATCTGACCTAATTTACTCTCTTATCACGCGAATGTAATGTGGGTGTTACGACCCGTTGATTTGGTCCACCAAATGTTATAATGTATATTGGCCACCAAATGTTATATATATAACTTAATACTCTTAATACCAAATGTTAATATGCTGGTTTCTTTGTGGTAGATTGCGTGCGTGTTAGAACAATCACTCACAACACAGGTACGCACGTAGAAGTCATAGACGGTTATAAACGGCTGATGATATTTTAACCATGGTTTATTACAATTATAACATCACGTAGATCTAGACGAATACAGTTACATCGAAACATGAATCTTCATAATGCAGTTAACATACGGCCCATATACATCCTGGCCTACAAAATCTCTACTCCTCACATCAGTGCACAAATACTGCATCTACGGCAGATATATAATAATCAAGGCCTACAAAATCTCTATACTTCACATCAGTGCACAAATACTGCATCTACGGCAGATATATAATAATCAAGGCCTACAAAATCTCTATACTTCACATCAGTGCACAAATACTGCATCTACGGCAGATATATAATAATCAAGGCCTACAAAATCTCTATACTTCACATCAGTGCACAAATACTGCATCTACGGCAGATATATAATAATCAAGGCCTACAAAATCTATATACTTCACATCAGTGCACAAATACTGCATCTATGGCAGATATATAATAATCAAGGCCTACAAAATCTCTATACTTCACATCAGTGCACAAATACTGCATCTACGGCAGATATATAATAATTAAGGCCTACAAAATCTCTATACTTCACATCAGTGCACAAATACTGCATCTACGGCAGATATATAATAATCAAGGCCTACAAAATCTCTATACTTCACATCAGTGCACAAATACTGCATCTACGGCAGATATATAATAATCAAGGCCTACCAAATCTCTATACTTCACATCAGTGCACAAATACTGCATCTACGGCAGATATATATAATAATCAAGGCCTACCAAATCTCTATACTTCACATCAGTGCACAAATACTGCATCTACGGCAGATATATAATAATCAAGGCCTACAAAATCTCTATACTTCACATCAGTGCACAAATACTGCATCTACGGCAGATATATAATAATCAAGGCCTACAAAATCTCTATACTTCACATCAGTGCACAAATACTGCATCTACGGCAGATATATAATAATCAAGGCCTACAAAATCTCTATACTTCACATCAGTGCACAAATACTGCATCTACGGCAGATATATAATAATCAAGGCCTACAAAATCTCTATACTTCACATCAGTGCACAAATACTGCATCTACGGCAGATATATAATAATCATCAAGGCCTACAAAATCTCTATAGCCCTGCGCAGGCATACATTATCCAAAAAACACCTTAGGGCTGACCACCTCAGTCAAAAACCCTGCACACACTGAACCCACGGGAACACACCCCGTTCACACAGTCACGAGAATCTACTGTTCTCTTCACACTGCTCTCAAAAATCCCTGCGGACACTAGCCGCGAGAGCTATTCACACATCACTTAAAACCAGTACAGAAACAGTTCATTATGACCAGAGTTCACCTGCTATCTGACATACTGTCTTCCACGAAACCAAGAGGAGATATCTTTAAACAAATCCATACCAATCTGTAAGCAAGTACTCTAACCCAAAATTAACTCTACTCAACACGTATTTCCCAAGATCATTTCCCTTTCATCACATCTGCACTCATCATAGATGTCTATCAATGGATCAGTAAAAGAAAGCAAGTAAAAATAAAGAAATCAGAAAAAAGAGAGTTAGGTCTGTATAGATATGGATCAATGAACCAGCTAAGACAAAGAGGGTTAGGTCTGTATAGATATGGATCAATGAACCAGCTAAGACAAAGAAGGTTAGGTCTTTACAGATATGGATCAATGAACCAGCTAAGACAAAGAGGGTTAGGTCTCTATAGATATGGATCAATGAACCAGCCAAGACAAAGAGGGTTAGGTCTGTATAGATATTAATCAATGAACCAGCTAAGACAAGGAGGGTTAGGGATCCATAGATATGGATCAATGAACCAGCTAAGATAAAGAGGGTTGGGTCTGTATAGATATAGATCAATGATCCAGCTAAGACAAAGAGAGTTAGGTCTGTATAGGTAAAGGATCCCGTTACACGCTCAATGAGGCATATTGGGAATATGGTGTTAGGCCCATATTGTCTTGACCATCGGCACACTAGGGGTGACGTGGTCAACATTAAGCCGGCCGCCTTAACCTTCCCAGAGTTGCTCTGGTACCCAGTTGGGGCTGGGTCAACCCAGGAGCCGTTTGCGGCCTAAAAAAATCCCACCTCTTCTGGGGATCGAACCATAGACCACTGAGCTAGGCAGCCAGGGCACTAACCACTATGCTACCGCGGTTCCCTAGGTCTGTATAGATATGGATCAATGAACCAGCTAAGACAAGAGAGTTAGGTCTGTATAGATATGGATCAATGAACCAGCTAAGACAAACTAAGTAAAGGGTAACAAATAAGAAAAATATGATAATTCTTTACTTTGGGGTTAGGGTTCATGGTTAGAATATGAATGAGTGTTATAGTTAGTGTTAGTGTTGGGGTTAGGGTTCATGGTTAGAATATGGGTGAGTGTTATAGTTAGTGTTAGTGTTGGGGTTAGGGTTCTGTGGTGAAGTGGGAAGTTATAAATACTTATAGGGAACTTAGTGTACTGACTGAGATCAGCTGTGAAGGTATCTATATCTATTAAGAGTAGTGTATTATAGATAACCTTACTTGCTACCACATATCTATATATCTCAGTCAGAATTATTCTGGAATAGTGTGATGCTACGTTATGTGTCTAGGGTATGAGTATGGTGAAGTGTAAGTCACAACAACAGACAGATAAACAATTTAATTTAATCCACTACTCTTAACAACACTGTGACACTCACATACATATAACACTCTATGAGAATAGCTTAAAGAAGTCACTCGTAACGGTTCAAATAACAATATGTATTCATTACTAGCATGAATGAATATGTGTCCTGATTCAACTACAAGGGAACCAGGAATCACAATCAATTTAAATTACAAGTTATGTACAGAATGTATTTAATATGAATATTGTAGTGACATATATTATTACAAATGTTCTATGTGTGTCAGTTTTGTAGTAGTAAAATGAGGTAATACTGGTTTTGTTTTGTTCAAGCTCTGTTGGTATTTGTCATCATGACTTCAATAGTTTGTCTTTAGGGACTAGTATTGGAGATGTTCACAGTTCCTGATTTTAAGATAAGTAAATTCCCCTCTGAATAGTATTTTTATAAAGTTATTTCAAGATGAGGGGACATAATGTTGAGCTCAGCTGGCCAAGTTAGCTTATCTGGCGTGATGGCGGCAGGAAAGGCCTCCTCTGCTCGAATTCTCCTCTGGGCTCTGGAGACACCTCACTGATAGCTAAAAGGACCAAGGAGTATGCTGTCCGACTCTGGATTCAGCAAAGCTCTGACCAGGTGCTGCTCAGTACCATCAAGACCACTGTCCCACAATTCATACGAATAACACAGATACGTTGATTAGCAATGAATTCTGGCACAAACTGGCACAAATTCCCATCTGCTTATCTTCCAGGCTTTTATTGAGTCAAATATAAGCTGGCTTCAACGCACTGATGCTTTATCAAGTGTATTTAAACAAGTGGTTTCGAACTAACGCTCCCAAGTGTGTATATCAGCGAGACTGGCCAATGAGCCACGTTTCGACAAGTGTTTGAAAAAATGTTATCTTTTCCCGTCTCCCCTAACAACCAAGATAGTATTTATAGCCCGACCAATCGTGGTTAGGCTTTCATTTGTTGCGCTCCAATCAATTTGGAGTTTACATGGTAGGCTATTTCTGTAACGTAAATTTTTTTCCAACACGTTAAAAAAAAATCTTATGAGCAGAAATGATTTCATGCTGTCAGGCAGCCTCACTATTTTATTTTGGGTATAATTTATTAATTCCTGGACTATTGGCGTAACGTTTTACATATTATTTGTCAGCAAGCCCTAAGGAACCCAATTTTCCCACTTTAAAAGAGCTACGTGGCTGCGTTCAAAATATGTATTTTCTACCTCCTGTTTCGAAGATATGCTGTCTGGGTACTGTTATGTGTTCAAACGTAAACCCATCTAATGTTATCTTTTCTAATAAGAGTTTGTTATGATTTATAAACCTAACTCTGGGAAAGGGTAGTGTATTTTATCACTGTCCGTCTGAAAAAGTTAGTGCTTGTAGACTTACACGCGTGATGCCAGCATTTGTATATCGCGCGTCGCGTGTTGCATGCGTTCCTGATTTTCAGCCCTCCCCTCTCGCTATCCTTTTGTCCATCTGTTCGTTCGTTTTGGTAACGTAATATAATTAATGTTAGGATTAATTTAGGTCATTACGCAGTACGTCTCAATGTTTTTCTTAGAAATGCAGCACACGTTTCATTGAAGAAGGCGGGTAATAATACAGTAAGCTTTTATATCAACGTGAAAGCGTTACAATTTGCAGACGAAGCAGAAAACAAGGGGGATTTCGAGTACATTCCTTGTGACAGCACTGTCATTTTACCATTGCTCTTCTCTTTATTAATTTTATTTGTTAGGCTTTATATTTACCTAATAATTTATATATGTGGATTAGAATATTTCATGACACCTCCCCTCTTAAAACAGACATTATATGTCAGTCCTTTATTCTATATACACATAGAGAAATTTATTATTATTTCTGGGGTTTACGGTGATTCTCATCACACGGATGGCGGCTTAAAAAATCCGCTCCCAGATTGGTTTTTCCAGATATATATTCAATGCTAAAATTATATGGAGCCAGAAGCAAAGACCATCGGAGTAACCTAGAGTTCTCATGCTTAGCCTGTGCTAAGAACGATAAAGGTTTGTGGTCAGTTTGCAACTTAAATGCCTTCCCATATAGATAAATATTGAATTTCTTTATTGCCCATATTACTGCAAGACATTCTTTTTCGCTAGTTGAGTAGTTGATTTCAGCTTTATTCAACTTTCTGCTAGCATATGCCACTGGGCTTAATTCCCCATCCAATGCATCTGATTTCTGTAGTAAAGTTGCACCTAACCCAATATTACTTGCATCCGTCCTTACTATGAATTCTTGACTTAAGTCAGGTAATTTCAAAATGGGTTTACTTGTGAGCTTTTCCTTCAATTCTTGGTAAGTCATTTCACATTGTGGTGTCCATGTAATGCGATCTGGAAGTCCTTTACGTGTCAATTCCGTTAAAGGTGCACATATGGAATTAAAGTTTTTGATATACTTCTGGTAGAAACCACATAATGAGACAAAGGATCTCACGTCCTTCTTGGTTTGTGGTCTCGGGGCTTTCTGTAGTTTTTCTAAATTCTTTGGGTCAGGGGTCATATTTCCCTGATAAACTGTGTGTCCCAAAAATTCCAATTCTTTACATCCAACGCAACATTTGGTTGGTCGGGCTGTTAAATTTGCCTCCCTAAGTCGATCAAACAGCATGTTCAGAGAGTCAATATGTTCCTCAAATGTTTCTGTTGCTATAAGGATATCATCCATAAAATTTGTTATACAGGGATTATTCAGAGGATCCAATAATTTTCTCATCATTCTAGAGAAGACACTAGGCGCATTCTTCAATCCAAATGGCAATCTATTAAACTCATAGTGTCCTTCTGAGGTACTAAAAGCTAGGTATGGTCTAACCTCAGGCTTTACTGGAATCTGATAGTATCCTTTACTCAGATCCACTTTTGAGAAATATTTAGCTTTATTTAGTCTGGCAAACAGCTGATTTGTATCCGGCAATGGATCCACCTGTCCTTCTGTAATAGCATTCAGTCTCCTGTAATCTATACAGAGTCTATGTTCTCCAGAGGGCTTCCTTAAGAGTACAACACCGGATCTATACGAAGACTCACTGTGCGAAATAATTCCTTCCTTCAATAGATAGTCTATCTCTTCCTTCAAAGCTTTTTCCTTAGCAAACGGAATCGAATATGGTTTCATACAGACAGGTGTGGAGTCTATGAGTTTCATATCATATTCCAATAGGTTTGTATGCCCTGGTCGGTCTGTTAACACCTCTGCATGATTATTTAGAACCTGTTGCACTCTCTCTTTCTGAGTTTTCGTTAAATGTGTACTGATTTTCACCTGTGCTGCTGTCTCACAGGGGTGTAATGGATATTCAAATGATGAAAGTGGTTCCTTTTTTCATCTCCATGGCGATGGACAAGGTCAACAAGTGTGTCTCTTCCTGATGTTCTCTTTCCAAATATTTCTTCAGGAGATTCACATGATAGATTTTTTCTTTCCCCTTCTTATCTATCTTATAATTTGTTCTAGACACCTTCTCTAGAACTGTATATGGACCCTGCCATCCAATTTGTAACTTATTCTGACTCCCAGGCAAAAGAAGCAGTACTTCTCTCCCACAGCCAAATTTCTGTCTTTCGCCTTCCTGTTATAATAGGCAGCATGTTTCTTCCTGGCTTGTTTCAAATTTTCATTGGCAAGTTTCCAGCCAGTTTTTCAACCGAGTGGTCAGCTCATTCACATATTGGTATGAAGATGTAATGTTTTCCTCTGCCTTTTCATCAGTCCACGTTCTTAACAAAGCTACATGTGGACCTTTAATTGTGTGGACCTATTTGTCCATGCACCGGTATGGTCTCTTCCACTCGAAGCTTTATAGTGATGATTTTTCCTCCCAGAATTATCATTCACAAAACGACCGCTACCAATTTTTCTTTTGGGGCTGTCTCCCCTCTTAAAATTCTTGATGAGAGATTTCCTCTCTACATCCTCTTCCTCCAGTTTGTTTAAGTCCGATTGAGGGATTTTCGGCTTATCCTGGGGTAAGACATCTTTTTGCACTCTCCGCATAGTGGCCATTGTAAAACAGTTAAGTGAAGCTTGTCCGTGAAAAGGGGCTTCCCATTCCATTTGGTCCACTTTATCAAATCTATTTTTCCTTTTATTGTCAGGCCTGATTTTGCCCCATGGCGTGTCCAGGTCCTGATCCATGTTCCCACTTGTGGGTGTTCCCTCATGTGCTATGCTACACCTTTCTACAAAATTCTCAATGTCCCATCTTGCTTTGGGCCAATAATAATTGTGAGCCACCTTTTGAATGATGGTACCTATCTTCTCATGGTCCCCATCTGGTTTCACATGTAGGCTCCTTATTAAGTCTGTCCTGTATCTTTTTGGAAGAACCAGCTGTCCGTGACCATGGGATCTAGTTCCAGTCTTCCTATACATCAACTTGTTTTTCATGTAAAAATCTCCCTTGCCTGGAGTTGTATGACAAGTTGACAATTTTCTGAAACAAGGCTTGAGTGTTTTATCCCCAGCCTGTGCCTTCCTCATCTCTTCTGGAGTGGTATCTAACATAATATCCTCCTCCTGTCTTGAGGTCGACCTGACCTGAAGGGTTGCCATATACACAGGTTTCCTTCTGCACCGGTCAGTGTCATGATTGTCCATCTGACAATTTCTTACACCACCTTTTTCCTTGGTTGAAAGATTTTCTTTCATCATATTTCCTTTCATCGAATTGTGGGAATTTATTTTTATTGTCATACCGTGGCCTATCAAATTGGTGCTTACCTTTATTTTGATCCCTAGGATCAAATTTATTAAAGTTCTGTGGTGCCCTAAAGTTGTCCACCTGTTTCTTTTTATTACCTGTTACCTCTGCTTGAGCTGCTTGATACCTTTCAGCAACATTTAGCAACTCACCCAGCCTCTCTGCACCTTGTTCCATGAGAAACTTTCTCAGGTCTGGAGCCATGGACTCTCTTAGTTGCTCTATAAGGACCATTTCCTTAAGATCTTGGGTTTTCCCCAGAGAAGTCCATTTCTCCAAGTATGTCTCGATTCGTGCAGAGAACTGGTGATAGGTTTCACCTGACAGTAGTTTAGCATTCCTAAATTTTTTCCTATAAAATTCAGCATTCTTTTCATATCTTAACAAAAGAGCCTGCTTTAGCATGTCATAATTTTCCTGATCACCTCTGCTCATTTTTGCAAAAACTTCATAAGCTGCCCCACGAAGTCCCTGAGATAACTTTAAGCTCCACCTTTCTCTCTCCAACCCATACGTGGTAGCTAATAGCTCATACCTATTTATATAGCTCTCAATATCATCGTCTTTCTCAACAAAATGATCTAAATGAAAATTCATAGCTGAGATTGAGGCTCCTTGAGTAACCGTAGCATCAGAGGCAAAGGGACTGGCACCATTTTCAGGAGCATGGCCTTGAAACTCAAACTCCCTTAGTCGTAACTCATGTTCCCTTTGTAATCTTTTATCTTCTGCTTCCCTTTCTGCAGCTAATTTCCTCTCTTCCCTTTCTGCAGCCAATTTCTTCTCTTCCCTTTCTGCAGCCAATTTCTTCTCTTCCCTTTCTGCAGCCAATTTCTTCTCTTCCCTTTCTGCAGCCAATCGTTTGTCTTCTCTTTCTGCCTCCAATTTCTTAGCCTCTTTGTCAGCCTCAATCTGCAACCTCTTAGTCTCAGCCTCAGCTTGCAACCTCTTAGTCTCAGCCTCTAACCTTCTTTCGGCTTCTTTTTCTAATCTTCTTTCTTCGCGTTCAATAAATTTGTCACATTCCGTCGTAACATAGGCAACCATAACTTGCCCATCTAATCCTAACTCTTTTGCAGTCTGAACCGCAGCAGATCGAAATTTGGCCAGGTCCGCCATTGTCTATCAGGTAAATTTTTATAATGTCTAACCAACAATTCAATCTCTAATGGACAACAC
The DNA here is from genome assembly GCA_024509875.1 of Oreohelix idahoensis. Lineage (NCBI taxonomy): Eukaryota > Metazoa > Mollusca > Gastropoda > Stylommatophora > Oreohelicidae > Oreohelix > Oreohelix idahoensis. The sequence goes on from JAMPIV010009226.1 coordinate 281,156, forward strand.
AGGCACCGTGAGCTCAACCTTATTTAATTCCACCCAAGGATACCTTTTAATTCTTATATTCCCTGAAGTGAATTATCCCCAATATTTGTAATAGTTAAAGATTCAAAATCCCAAGAGCGAGACCCCAATATATGTGGTGAAGTGGGAAGTTATAAATACTTATAGGGAACTTAGTGTACTGACTGAGATCAGCTGTGAAGGTATCTATATCTATTAAGAGTAGTGTATTATAGATAACCTTACTTGCTACCACATATCTATATATCTCAGTCAGAATTATTCTGGAATAGTGTGATGCTACGTTATGTGTCTAGGGTATGAGTATGGTGAAGTGTAAGTCACAACAACAGACAGATAAACAATTTAATTTAATCCACTACTCTTAACAACACTGTGACACTCACATACATATAACACTCTATGAGAATAGCTTAAGAAGTCACTCGTAACGGTTCAAATAACAATATGTATTCATTACTAGCATGAATGAATATGTGTCCTGATTCAACTACAAGGGAACCAGGAATCACAATCAATTTAAATTACAAGTTATGTACAGAATGTATTTAATATGAATATTGTAGTGACATATATTATTACAAATGTTCTATGTGTGTCAGTTTTGTAGTAGTAAAATGAGGTAATACTGGTTTTGTTTTGTTCAAGCTCTGTTGGTATTTGTCATCATGACTTCAATAGTTTGTCTTTAGGGACTAGTATTGGAGATGTTCACAGTTCCTGATTTTAAGATAAGTAAATTCCCCTCTGAATAGTATTTTTTATAAAGTTATTTCAAGATGAGGGGGCATAATGTTGAGCTCAGCTGGCCAACTCTGCTTATCTTGAGTGATGGCGGCAGGAAAGGACTCCTCTGCTCGAATTCTCCTCTGGGCTCAGGAGACACCTCACTGATAGCTAAAAGGACCAAGGAGTATGCTGTCCGACTCTGGATTCAGCAAATCTCTGACCAGATGCTGCTCAGTACCATCAAGACCACTGTCCCACAATTCATACGAATAACACAGATACGTTGATTAGCAATGAATTCTGGCACAAACTGGCACAAATTCCCATCTGCTTATCTTCCAGGCTTTTATTGAGTCAAATATAAGCTGGCTTCAACGCACTGATGCTTTATCAAGTGTATTTAAACAAGTGGTTTCGAACTAACGCTCCCAAGTGTGTATATCAGCGAGACTGGCCAATGAGCCACGTTTCGACAAGTGTTTGAAAAAATGTTATCTTTTCCCGTCTCCCCTAACAACCAAGATAGTATTTATAGCCCGACCAATCGTGGTTAGGCTTTCATTTGTTGCGCTCCAATCAATTTGGAGTTTACATGGTAGGCTATTTCTGTAACGTAAATTTTTTTTCCAACACGTTATAAAAAATTTTATGAGCAGAAATGATTTCATGCTGTCAGGCAGCCTCACTATTTTATTTTGGGTATAATTTATTAATTCCTGGACTATTGGCGTAACGTTTTACATATTATTTGTCAGCAAGCCCTAAGGAACCCAATTTTCCCACTTTAAAAGAGCTACGTGGCTGCGTTCAAAATATGTATTTTCTACCTCCTGTTTCGAAGATATGCTGTCTGGGTACTGTTATGTGTTCAAACGTAAACCCATCTAATGTTATCTTTTCTAATAAGAGTTTGTTATGATTTATAAACCTAACTCTGGGAAAGGGTAGTGTATTTTATCACTGTCCGTCTGAAAAAGTTAGTGCTTGTAGACTTACACGCGTGATGCCAGCATTTGTATATCGCGCGTCGCGTGTTGCATGCGTTCCTGATTTTCAGCCCTCCCCTCTCGCTATCCTTTTGTCCATCTGTTCGTTCGTTTTGGTAACGTAATATAATTAATGTTAGGATTAATTTAGGTCATTACGCAGTACGTCTCAATGTTTTTCTTAGAAATGCAGCACACGTTTCATTGAAGAAGGCGGGTAATAATACAGTAAGCTTTTATATCAACGTGAAAGCGTTACAATTTGCAGACGAAGCAGAAAACAAGGGGGATTTCGAGTACATTCCTTGTGACAGCACTGTCATTTTACCATTGCTCTTCTCTTTATTAATTTTATTTGTTAGGCTTTATATTTACCTAATAATTTATATATGTGGATTAGAATATTTCATGACAGGTTCATGGTTAGAATATGGGTGAGTGTTATAGTTAGTGTTAGTGTTGGGGTTAGGGTTCATGGTTAGAATATGGGTGAGTGTTATAGTTAGTGTTAGTGTTGGGGTTAGGGTTCATGGTTAGAATATGGGTGAGTGTTATAGTTAGTGTTAGTGTTGGGGTTAGGGTTCATGGTTAGAATATGGGTGAGTGTTATAGTTAGTGTTAGTGTTGGGGTTAGGGTTCATGGTTAGAATATGGGTGAGTGTTATAGTTAGTGTTAGTGTTGGGGTTATGGTTCATGGTTAGAATATATGGGTGAGTGTTATAGTTAGTGTTAGTGTTGGGGTTAGGGTTCATGGTTAGAATATGGGTGAGTGTTATAGTTAGTGTTAGTGTTGGGGTTAGGGTTGATGGTTAGAATATGGGTGAGTGTTATAGTTAGTGTTAGTGTTGGGGTTAGGGTTCATGGTTAGAATATGGGTGAGTGTTATAGTTAGTGTTAGTGTTGGGGTTAGGGTTGATGGTTAGAATATGGGTGAGTGTTATAGTTAGTGTTAGTGTTGGGGTTAGGGTTCATGGTTAGAATATGGGTGAGTGTTATAGTTAGTGTTAGTGTTGGGGTTAGGGTTCATGGTTAGAATATGGGTGAGTGTTATAGTTAGTGTTAGTGTTGGGGTTAGGGTTCATGGTTAGAATATGGGTGAGTGTTATAGTTAGTGTTAGTGTTGGGGTTAGGGTTCATGGTTAGAATATGGGTGAGTGTTATAGTTAGTGTTAGTGTTGGGGTTAGGGTTGATGGTTAGAATATGGGTGAGTGTTATAGTTAGTGTTAGTGTTGGGGTTAGGGTTCATGGTTAGAATATGGGTGAGTGTTATAGTTAGTGTTAGTGTTGGGGTTAGGGTTCATGGTTAGAATATGGGTGAGTGTTATAGTTAGTGTTAGTGTTGGGGTTAGGGTTGATGGTTAGAATATGGGTGAGTGTTATAGTTAGTGTTAGTGTTGGGGTTAGGGTTCATGGGTGAGTGTTATAGTTAGTGTTAGTGTTGGGGTTAGGGTTCATGGTTAGAATATGGGTGAGTGTTATAGTTAGTGTTAGTGTTGGGGTTAGGGTTCATGGTTAGAATATGGGTGAGTGTTATAGTTAGTGTTAGTGTTGAAAGACACTGGGAGAGGCCATTGTTGGGCTATGGCTTTACTTTTCTTTGGTTCGGCTCGGATTCATGTCTCTTGTTGTTAATATTATCCCAGGTAGAATTCTATAATTATTCTACAGCTTGCTCTAGTCTAGTGGCTGAAACAACTACGCTTTCTGTCAATTTGATGTTACATTTTTTTACTGCAAGCTATAAACTCCTTAAAAAATTATTTGTGGCTTTTTAGTGCATTAAAAGCCTGTGTTTAAAATATTTTTATTTTGTATTACCCGTGGACATCGGCTGTACATCTCTACATATATACAGCTCCAGGATCTTCTGTCAATCCTTAGCAGATACACATTGTCTCATGTCCACAAAAACACGTTTACTAAAGGCCCATATTCCATATTGGCCGTCAAACACTTACAGTCAGTTGAAGGATGACATCAATGATCATCAAATCCACTGGTCAAAAATGCATCTATCTGCCACGAAGGCTAATACTAAAGACCCTACGTCTATCTGCCTCAAAGGCTGACACAAAAGACCATGACCCTCACTGGTCATAAATACACGTCTATCTGCCTCAAACGCTAACACAAAAGAACCTAGGGCAACCCCTACAGCGTCACTCTTCACAACGCACCCAATCATTCACACATAAGGAAGGGAAACCCAAGGCCTGTAAACAGTAAATAAATATTAGAAAAACATAAAGTTATGTTTTCAGGCACTCGTAAGAAATAAAGAAGTAGAAAACTAGACAACATAAAAACAATAGACGTGAGTGGCGTACCCAGGACTCGAACCCAGGACCTTCCATGCGACAACCCCGCCTTTATGTTTGTCTAATATTTATTTACCAATCATTCACACTACGTTTTATAAGAGTGCTCTGTGGCACAGAATCACAAACATGATTACTAAATGTAATCTGCCCTGCACCACAGAGCAGCACCCAACACTACCCGCCGCCCCTTTTCCAGGATGAAAAATACGATTTTTCATCGAAATAACGGGAACTAATAATGAACAAAATCACATCAATGATACTGCAATCGTATCCAATTCTTGAAAGATTAAAATAACCAAAGTATATTGACTATACTGAATAAGAAAGACTAATACGAATACTAATGTAAATACTAATAACTAAAGTCTTTCATAATATACCAAATCCCACGTCATGAAAGCAATGTCACTGTGACGAAACGTCTGTAGTTTGTACATGTACTTTTTGCCCCTCTGTTACTCTTTCATCCACTCCGGCAGTATCACTTCTTTTCTTCATTTGTCTCTCACTCGTCGCTTATTATTTGGCATATTTTGCCTTTCCATTATTTGGGCTCTGAAGCCACACGCAGACTTGGTTACGTCCTGCTATGGTAATTAGACCGGTCAGCGGAAATACACTTATCATTTCAATCAGTATCGTACCGTTAGGTTTGAGTTAATTTTTGGTCCCGTCTGAGTAGAGTGGATGGTGATAAGTACGTGAGAAAAAGGAGTGAGAAATAGATTTCAAGGGTGAATAGCTTAAGGAGAAGATATGTCTCTTGAATGAGTAAGTTTCTCTATTCCAGCCTATCTATACGACTATAATTTAGTACAAGACAACCTTGCCCTCCTCATACATATAAATATAAGTTTAACTACACACACACACACACACAGCTATGTGACAACATGACACACGAACGTGAAAAACTACGGTTAATTGGATATGGGTGTGGTAAAAGAGGTTACTGGTGTTATTAATTAGAAGTAACAGATTGAGGTCAAGCTGTGTAAGTTCCCTGAGTCTAATTGTTGATGCTGAGTCTCAGAGTCCCTATCCGCCACCTCTCAGATCTCAATCTGTGTAAAATAGGCTCTATGATGTTGTGTGGCTGAGTGTGTCTAAGGTGATGTATTTAATATAAAGATAAAATAACATGTAAACAGAACTGTAACTCGATAATATTAAAGTGAGTAAGACTTTGGTTAAAATTTAGGTAAGTATCTTACAATTTAATCTCCCTGTACCTCAATTTCTTTTGGACAGGGATTGTCAAACTAAAAATTTTTTTTTATATACATACACTTTTCAAAATAAATAACTGGAACTCTGTCCAAGTATCTTATTTCTATGACTAAAGTTCTATGTAAGAATTTCACCCACTGATCTGTCTATATGCTTGTACTTATCACTGTTCATATATTGGACAGATTGTCTTATTCATCATATCAAGGTGATTATTTTATTATTATGGTTATGGTGGAATATATGATGATACACTATCAGTGCCGGTATAACGGACGTATCTGAAATAAACTTGTGAAAACTGTTGGCCCATAGGTTCTCAGAGGCATCCAACTGGGGCTTTATGACTGACGACTTTGAGCTAGCTGAGGCAAACTGCTGAGCCGTCACTCTCAAGATGTCTTCACTCACCAGGGTTCCTGCCACCAATGGGTTTTCTGGCATATAACCTGTAATGAGAGGAAAATGCCCTCTCCATATAGATCTCATCTAAATTTATTCCACACATAAACACGCTGACAACTCACCTTGATCAGCTATGCGTGCTGATCATTTGCACCAATCTGTATCTTTCATTGTTTAACACCACTGCTGTGTAAACATTCTTCTTCAGTGATAGTACATAGCTCTTGTTTCCTCCTCCAAGAAGTTTCTTCCATACAATAGATAGGGTGTGCTTACTCTAGCACTGAAACCTGTGAATAAATTCTTTCTACCATTCTCTATATGATTGTACATAATATTTAAACATTTATGGCACGGCAAAAGCCAATATCCCTTATGGGTTACTGCATTGGCATGCGCAAAATTTGTAAGCCACTAGCAAATATTTTCTGCCCTTCTTTCACTCCGAAAGACTGCATTCCTATTTGGCTATCGTAACACAAATTGTGGCCTGCATGTCAATTAAAGCAATACAAATATTTATTGTGCCTTACCCTCAAACAAGATCATCACATATCATAAGCTTGACTTTGGCAGTTAATGGGTTCTACTACTGCCTGAATTTTCCAGACGGCGAAAGCTTTTGGTAACACTAGCTCTCCCGCTGATGTCAGCTCAAGATAGTTTTTCAATCTCAAATGGCGGTTATTGCCAACGAAAGGTTAATTTTATTTCCCCAAGCCACCCTATGCCTTAACCAATCAAAACGCGTGTCAAGAAATTTCCAATTTTTCTCACGCAACCAAATTGAGCAGTTTTAAAAATGCGTTTGTCCATCTGTCTTAATTTTTTTATTTTTACAATATTTTGGTTATTAATGGGTCAATTTTTAAGGTTTAAAGTGCGTATTAAAGGGGCAACTGTCCTCTATCTTCCTATATAGTTTTCCTTTACCCACTTATTCTCGTTTACATTTTATAAATATTTTTCTATTTTACAGTGCTCTGTTCACTGAACTAAAATATTAATAAAATAATTTTCTAAGGCCAGATAATTATTTATTATAAGGGAAAATTTTATAATATATATTAACCAATATTAATGTCACAGGAGCAGCAGCATACGGTTGAGATGACGGAATAATAAAGAATAAGGGACCGACTAGGAAGTGAAGAGAATAATCTCGATGCAGCTTACGGAAAAAGATTCGAGGGAAAAAACGACGTCATACAGATCAACGGTGATGACGTCACACACAGAGAGGTTACAATATGTCCCCCGAACCACAAGATGCTCCATTTTTCACTCCAAGGAAAGAAGATGAAGAATAACAAAGAAGAACTGAAGGGTCAACTTGATAATAATTGAACTGGTTATGGCTGACTGTCCCACAGTAAGAAGTCGACATCGTGAAACAACCCAGAACCGAATAGAACGGGTAAGCCTGTCATTAACGAAGACCGTTAAAGTAAGGGCAGAAGAAGGACATAGGACATGGTCTGTAGGTCGGTCAATGGTTAATACAGATGCCCAGCAAGGAATCTCGAGAAGGGAGTGACCTCCCCCCCCCCCCCCCCGAAATGAATGAGGTTTTATAGATGTAAGAACAAGTCAGATCATGTAAGTCAACCTAAAACCCTGCATTGTGGCTAAATAAAAAGAACTATGGATCTTTTTAGAGACTATGTCTTCATTATTGTGACTCCGTTTTGGGGTCTTGATTGTTGCTCTATTGTTTAAATCTGATGACGTGTTGAAATTGAACCCCATTCACCCACCACTGTCACCCACAAAAAAAAAGAAAAGAGAACAAATAAACTCCACTATACGATAACTGATGAGAAGGCCCAAGAAACTGACAGACATATACATTACGCTGTGACATGTGGTGGTGATGAACTGGTTGCCGACAACCAGGATTGCGGATTACATCAAACCACGGACCAACAAAGAGAAGCCGTTATATTATGATCAGTCCGGAATTTATGCAGATATAAAAGACAATTCCAGGACGCCCTGAACAGGTAGAGTTCTGTGAAGTGTGTCCGGTGAGGTGGATTGCGAATCACGGAGATTTCTTCGGGTTGAGATAGCCAGCACCTGTGACCTGTGTGTTGGTAACAAAACAATCAAAAGGTCCAGAAACGTGAACCGTGTCTACAATCACAGAGTCAAGAAACGTGAACCGTGTCTACAATCAAAAAGTCCAGAAACGTGAACCGTGTCTACAATCACAGAGTCCAGAAACGTGAACCGTGTCTACAATCAAAGAGCCTAGAAACGTGAACCGTGTCTACAATCAAAGAGTCTAGAAACGTGAACCGTGTCTACAATCAAAGAGTCCAGAAACGTGAACCGTGTCTACAATCACAGAGTCCAGAAACGTGAACCGTGTCTACAATCAAAGAGCACAGAAACGTAAACCTTGTCTACAATCACAGAGTCTAGAAACGTGAACCGTGTCTATGATCAAATAATCCCAAAAACGTGAACCTTGGCTACAATCAAATTTTAAATTTCGGGACCGTGAGAAGTTCGGACAATAAACCAAGATTCCAGAATTCGAGGAAGTACATTCATGCGGCAAAGGCATAACTCAAGGACTGAACAAGTTAACCATAATTTAGTTAAATTAATTAATGTATGAATAGTCACTTGTGTGAGACATTATATTTTGCTAGTTCCATTATATACTACGTATTCGTAGTATAAGACGTTATTAGTAAGTAGGTTTATTGAATAAGAATAAGGAGAGGAAGGGTTTGTTAGGAAATGGCGGAAGGACAAGGATTGGATCCAAATACGTTAGCATTGTTACATGTTACGAATGCCCTAGAGAGGTGGAGCATGGAAACCAGGCAGACTGGGTTGCGACAAAATATTGAGACCTATAGAGGAGAAGCAGGAGGTTGTAAAAAGTGGATCGCCAAAATAGAGCGGTACGCTTACTCCATAGGGGCAGGTGAGGACGAAAAGAAGCGATTGGCCTTTTTAACTAGTGATGATCTAGTAAATGATTTTTTGAGGAGAAGGCTTGAAGAAGTGCCACATGAAACTTGGGAAGAGCTGAAGAGGAGTTTGTTAAACAGTTACGGAGAGTCTGCGGATCAACATTATCTATGGGGATTACTTAGGAGAGTGAGACAGGAAGCAAGAGAATCAATCCAGCTGTTCAGCGACAGATTGAAAAATCTGGCAGAAGAAGTTTTTAGGGAACAAGATATACGGAGTCCAGATATCGAGGGGCAGTTGGTTGGAATTTTTATTGATGCCTTATATAAGGATGGAATGAGATTGCTTCTCTTGAGGAAGGATCCCAGAACTTTGAATGAGGCTATACGATTAGCCTTGTCGGAAGAAGACTTAATGAAGAGGTTCCAGTTAAGGTCAGGGAACAACCATGAAGAAAAGAATTGGAAAGAGAATGAAGTTCGATGGACTGGACAGACAGTTAGAGATAGACCAAGAGGAAGAAATTATCTTGGGTATCAGAGCAGGCAGGACGGAAGTGACAATGGCAGAGAAAACAGGAGCGGAATTATACAGATAGCAGAAGAAAAACGATGCTATTTGTGTAATGCTAAGGGACATGTGGCAGCTGTGTGTAATAAACGGAAAATGGAGAGTCATAATGGACGACGAAACGAGTGGAAGGAAGATAGAAATTATAGGCATACAAGTGAGAGAGATGCTTCCGTGGGGTTTAGACAACCACAAAGAGGCATTGAATACAACCGTGGAAACATGGTGGATGAAGAGTACAACCATAGGTCCACCTTCAGAGGTAGAAATCCAGAATGGGACTTCAATCGGGAAAATGTTCCGCCTAGAGTAGATAGATGGGGACATGAGGAGAGGGGAAGATTAGATAGACAAGGAATGGGAGAATTTACCTCGAGAAGACCTCAGCAGACCCAGCGAGAAAACTATGCTTCCCCGCAAGGTGAAGGACGATATAGACAAACGAACATAGGAACAGGAACTGATAGATATAATACTCCTGTTGAGATAGGTAGAATTGTATGCATCACAAGGGGATACCGAGTAAATCGAACAAAATAGATGCAGGAACAATAACACTGACTAACAAAAAAAATTTTTTTTTCTTTCTCTAACATTTCTATGTTTTTCTGGTCAATTTTAATGCGCTGTTTTTAAATCTGCAAACCGTTTTTCTCTATCAGGTCGGGATCTCTAGAAATACGCAATTGAAGTTTTTTAACAACGCATACAGTATTACAACATCATTTGTACAAGAAGTATAACAGTTATGTAAGCTTGAATTTCTTTGCAGTCGACTTTCGTCGGTGAATGGCATGTGGTACATCGCGATGAAGCATCCAACAATAATCGGCAAGCATGGTCACACTCCACCGTCCTTGATAACGTGACTCCATTACGGCGATATCTTGATGGAATCGTTCTCCATGTTTATCGCTGACTTCGCCAAGGTTGTCAGGGAAAAAGTCAAGATGCGAATCGAGCAAATGGATTTTGAGGGACATGTTACAGCCCATAATTCTGTATGCATCTATGCACTGCTTAACAATATGCACATAGTCGACAGATTTGTGATTTCCCAGAAAGTTATCGACGATCGATTTGAATGCCATCCATGCGCGAAGTTCACTACCATGTAACAAGTTCTCGAATTGTTTGTCTGCAATAACTTTCCTAATCTGAGGTCCTACAAAGATACCTTCCTTTATCTTTGCATCGCTAATTTGCGGAAACTTTTCTCGAAGATAAATGAAAGCTTTGCTCGTTTTATCTAACGCTTTTACGAAATTCTTCATGAGCCCCAACTTTATATGTAACGGTGGTAAAATAATGCTGTCTTTGTTAACTAATGGCTCATGTATTACATTTTTATGCCCGAGCTGCATACGATCCCTGATAGGCCACACCTTTCTTGCATAATGTTCCTGTCTGTTGCGGCTGTCCCATTCACATAGGAAGCAAGAAAATTTAGTATACCCAGTCTGCATGCCCGTGAGAATTGCAATGACCTTTAGGTCTCCACAAATCCGCCATTGGTAGTCATTGTACTTTATTTTTGCCAAAAGTATAGCCATTTTGTCATAAGTTTCTTTCATATGAACAGAGTAGGCGACTGGAATTGATGAAAATAAATTTCCATTATGCAATAACACGGCTTTTAGACTAGTCTTGGAAGAGTCGATGAAAAGTCGCCATTCGTTGACTATGTGCTCATGACCGAGGTGCACCATTAGACCTTTTACATCTTTGCAGTAGCAAATGTCATCATCCATCTCAAAGTATTGAACAAGTTATCTGTGTCTATGACGAAATTTAGATATCGGAGTATTGGGCGCTAAAAGATTCCATTCTTTGAGTCGCGAACCGAGTAATTCCGCTTGTCCTTTGGTGAGAGCGAGATCACGTATTAGATCTGAAAGTTCTGAATGGTTAATTAAGTGAACACCATCATTCACCGGTACATAATCCGAGTCAGAATTAGTTTCTAAAGCAGGTAAACTATCACTTTCTGATGGTTCATTCACGTCCAACGGATATGGTTCTGGTGGAACTGGGATCGGACACGTGATTGGATCATGAGGCATTGGTTTCGAAACCGATTCAATATTTGGATAAACCACAGACTTTCTGGTTTTAAAAGTGAAACCATAGATATTTGTCAAGCAGAAGTAACAATCAGTAGCGTGATTTGTCGGTTCACGCCATATTACTGGCACTCCAAAAGGCATCGACTTATGCTTCGGCGATTTTCGTAACCAACCTGCCAATGTATTTGCTCAAGTCGAACAAACTGCATTTGGCTTCCAAGATTTATTTGCATCATCAACTTTCGAATCGAAATAAAGTTCATATGCTTTCTTTAGCAATGGTGTAAAGTTTTTCTGGTGAACACGATCGGTAAAATATCCGCACACGTAACAGAACAGATCAGCCGAATTTCTACAACTTCTAGAAGCCATATTTCACTCAGAATTATTTAAAAATACAGTAACTATTTGAAATATAACGTAACATATGTCATGCATCTTTTAGCAGTATAAAAAGTAGAATTATTTTGCATTTTATTAATTTTAAAAAAGTTATATAGTAAAAATGAAATGGAGCAAATAACGGTTTCCCAAAAATATATTTATTCACAAATATCTTAAGAACCCGACGTGATAGAGATAAACGGATTTCAAATTTGAAATCAGCGCAAGAAACTGACAGGAACTATCAACAGAGAGATTAAAAATGGAGCGGAGATCAATTGCATAAGAGAGAGACCAAGATTGAACTTGAAGAGAAAACTTGATGATAATAAGATTAAAGTAGAAAAGAAAACAAACACTGTTGCAACTCAGACAGAAGAGACGGACTTAGTGTCTGAACTTATTAATAAACAGAATAACAAAAGATGTAAACATAACGCACAGAAGCAAGGAAGGAGAGCCACCCTTGTAACAACACCAGATATCGATATTGAAGTAAGGAATCCAGAAGATTATTCGTTGATGGAAAACCCTTTTAGTAATCTAAATACTAGAGTAGGAATGGAAACGGGTAAGAACAAGACAAAAACCAATTCTGAAATAGAACGGAGAAAAGAAAATAGAGAGCACAAGAATAGTGATAGGGAGATCGATGGAAGAAGATGTAAATCAATTGGGATGAGGAATACGAAACAGTCAGATGAGAGAGAGGGACTGGCAGATCAAGACGATTGGGAGAGTGAAGATGATATTCCGCTGATGGAATATAAGAGGCAAGTTCTCAATGTTCACCCTGCATATGAACTAAAAAATAACACAGGTAAGTTCTCAATGTTCACCCTGCATACGAACTAAAGGCCTGTACTCCTCCCGGCCTCGACGTATCGTCAAGAACTTTAAGATATTCATGAATCCTATCAGCGCTATCTCATCCTGTAGGCTACCAACACCGCAGCGCTACCAATATATGTTCCTGGATCCACTCAGTAGTAATATATATTTAATCCTTAGCGCTCTCCTTTTCTGTAGCCTGTAAAGATCACAGTACTACTAATTTCCAATACTGATACATGTATGGCCTCCAAAAACACCTGCTGTCATAGCAGTGTAAGAATATAACATGTCCACGGATCCTTCTAATACTGATACATGTATGGCCTCAAAAACACCTGCTGTCATAGCAGTGTAAGAATATAACATGTTCACGGATCCTTCTAATACTGATACATGTATGGCCTCAAAAACACCTGCTGGCATAGCAGTGTAAGAATATAACATGTCCACGGATCCTTCTAATACTGATACATGTATGGCCTCAAAAACACCTGCTGGCATAGCAGTGTAAAAATATAACATGTCCACGGATCCTTCTAATACTGATACATGTATGGCCTTAAAAACACCTGCTGGCATAGCAGTGTAAGACTATAACATCTGTTCATGGATCCGTCAAATAATACATATGGCCTCAAATAATGTACATTATATCTGCAGATATCACTTATAACACTAATGGGAAATCACATATACGTCCATTAGTAATCCCTTTGTACCAACATATTCCCAGGTACACTCGAAAAAAAAAAAAACATGGCAACAACAACTTCAACATGGCCACACCATTCTTCGCCGTACACTCTCTGGGGGCTCAATGTCACTCAAAAATCCTTACCCAGCACACCTCAGTCAAACACCTGACCCCGGGCAAGCTGGGCGAATATCGCTCACCTCAAAAAACTTAAACAAATTCATCTCACACGGGACTCGCCGTGAGATGTTAGCAGCGATCAACACTCTATTCTCGTACATACGAGCAAACAATAGATTTATATTTTAAAATCAATTAACCGAGCGGGACAACCAAAAACCGGCTTGTTTGTACTAGACTTCTAACAATTAATTCCCTTGGACTAGGAGTGAGGTAATTCAGCCTGCAACACCTTACACCACCCCCCAAGGAAAAAAAATGGTAACATCACTTTTTTTTGAAAAGGACCTTACAAACATTTAGGGGTCACTGAAACTCTAGTATCCAACTAGAAAAACAACATTCGTTAAGTCCGAACAATATTGCGGGAAAAATATATATGCATCAAGTGTATAGTAACAAATGAGGCATAGGCAAAAATCTCAGATAACAAAATCGGAAAAGGCGAAACCATCACCAATATGACATGATACTAATAATAATTTATGCAATACCTGTCATATAAAATAAATACAATCATCAAAAAAAGGCTACGTCATATTTAATCATGTAATCTACCCAACTATACAACAGATAGAAGTATAAGTAGAGTAACAAGAAAAAGTATCCAAATAGAATCAACAGATACGCAGGCTAAACCTGGAAGTATAAACCAAATGAACTGCTAGTGAGAAATCAATAGCAGAAATGGAATACAATGAAGAACAATCAGTAAAGAAAAGATTAAGTCAAGATATGTATGTAGACGAAGATGGTAATAATACTTCATAATTACCAAACAACATATGATAAAACTACATACAATCATATCACAAAGTATAAAACACAAAAGCAATGTGTGTGTGTATAACAAAACACAAAAACAAGCTATAATTACAATTAATTAATTGTTCATAATGTGAAAATATAAGAAAAGAATTAAATCTAGTGCAGAAAAATACTTAGGAACTCTCTAAAGACGACTATTGCATTATGCATAGCCATAGAGTTTGTGCATATGGCTTGGCAAACTCATCTTATATAACTATCCTAGCAATCATAAATGCTGGAGCACATCAATATTTGATGTTGCTGATATCGTAGCTCTAAGCTCACACTGTAGCATAAAGGTCAATCCTATATGATCTAAATGCACATATCGCTCTAACTAGCGTGTGAAAAGTAGCATAGTCCATTACTTACATCAGACAAAAAAAAATTAAAGACAAGTCACTTCAAACCAATATGTTACACCTCATTCCAATGATAATATGTAGTGTAGCCGCGTATACCGTGGTTTTCTTCAGGTACAGACTATATTAACATATAAAATAAATTCTTATTAGAAACAGAAGATATTAATAAATCGGGACAACAGATGTTTAATTAGGCCAGCTTAGCTTCGAAACGCCAAGCATTAATCAGGTTAGCTTCGCTTACGCCAAGCATTAATCAGGTTAGCTTCGCTTACGCCAAGCATTTGGTCATGTGATTTCCAACCAATGGTTAGGCTCAGTATTATTCAGCCGGCAGAAAAGTAGAATAGACGCGGTTCAGTCGGAACCAAGAATCCAAAGTTAACAGACGTTAGTCTAGGGCTGAAAGATTTGTTGAAAAAGATCATTCTAGGATGTGTAGTGATAATGTGTTTTTTTTCTGAAATACTGTGAGTATTTGACTATATAAACTTTCCCGTGGTTCATAGTGCACACAGCTATGATTACCGCAGATTTGGGTTCGAAGATTTATATGATAATGAAACCTGGTCTCGTGTTGAGGAAGAATGCTAAATGAAGTGGAGAATATTAAACATTTTGGATCCCTACATTATTCAAAAGGAAAACTCTTGCATAACGGATTTCACTGAAGAGCCTGCAGTGTATTAGCAAGGACAAAATCTAAATGCACAACTTAAGGAAATAGTACAAACAAGGAGATTGACATAGGAGATAATGCAGATAGATTTAAAAAGGTGCAAAGGGAATTTTGCACTCATGAAATGGTACCAAATGTGTACTACTAAATGTTAACTGATGTATATATGCCTGTATCAAGAATTTGTGTTATTTGACCAGTTTATTTGTACCAGAACAGACAATTAAAAGTTATTTCTGTCAAAACCTTACGCTGTTTCAAGAATCGTAACTTTACAGTTGGCTATCAGAAGAATGAATCATTCTATCATAGGTCTATAGCTACAAGCATATCATAAACAAACAACTGCTCTAAAACAATAAAAGAAACAACTTAGAGGATATATTCCCGAACCTGGGAAAACAAACTGTAAGACTGTAGAGAGCAATCCCCAACTCTAGCGGACCAGCTAGTCATCAAAACCTAATACTCTCGACATAAACAGCAACACCCACTACCCTACCCGGCCACACATTGCTTATTTGATGCCGTATGACCAGTCCTCTATAAAAGAGCAGAAGAATTAACGAAAAATGGACCAATTAATGGAAAATTTCCAGCAACTAGGGGTAGAACAGCAGCAACAACAGGAAAACAGATCTGTGCAAGCACAACCGCTGCAGCCCCCAGTCAATCCAAATATGGAAGAACCCACATTGACAGTGCTACAGCGCTTTACTTAGAACTTACAAAAGAATAGCACTTATGCAAAATTATCTCAAGTCAGGTCCATAGTACAACCATTCGATGGAGACAAGAAGAAATTCAGGAGATGGTTGGCCGACATGGAAAAAATTTGCGGCAATAGCAGAAGCAACAACTGATGAAGAAAAAAAGAAAATCGCTCTGCTAAGCTCTGATTCGTTCGTGACTGATTTTCTAAGAAGGAGGTCCCAGCAATACCCCACAGAGACCTACGAGTCCCTTAAAAAAGAGCTCACCCAGAGATATGGAGAAATCATAGACAGAATGCACGCTTGGTCAGTCCTTAGACAAATGAAACAGGAAAGGGACGAATCTGTACAACTTTATGGCGATAGATTCCTCAATATGGCAGAAGAGGCGTTTTGTGGAGAAATACCTACCACACCTGACGTAGAAATACAGCTAGTAGGGATATTTGTCGATGGCCTTAGAGCAGAGAACATCAGAAGGCATCTCATTAGAAAAGACACCAAGACTATTGCTGAAACAATCCAAGCAGCAATACAGGAAGAAAATCTTCACCGAAGGTTCCAACAAAGAGTAAGTAGGGAACACCGACTAGACCATAGGGACTATACTGAGCATGAGCCTATGGAAGTTGACCATGCCAGGAGGCAATGGACTCGCCCACGACAACAAGATGATAGACCTCGCAACTACAGACCCCCCACACAGAGGACAAATGACATTAATAACGTCAAGACAAATGGATGCTTTACATGCGGTAGGTTCGGACATAGTTACAAGTCCTGCAGAGAAAATTACAATAATGCACTATTCAGAAGAGAAGGAGGTTACCAACCACAACAACTCGCACCACCCCCACGTAATTACACAAGAAATCAGTATACCAGAGGCACACCTCAACCCCTCATGCGTCAGGGAAACGGACGTGCCACTCACTAAACAGGACCGTTAGTGAGGGCAACAATCACAGAAAATGGTCCAAAACAAAAGAAACAACACAGAACAGAAATTGTCAAGTGGGCCCATCCAGAAAAATACATTATGAAGAAATGCTGAATGATGGAACCAAAATACATCCGGACCCCAGTTCCTGCATCATGGCTATACAGGGACAACAGTATAGAGCACTAGTAGACACAGGAGCGTCCATTAGTCTTATTAGGTTCCAGCTGTTCAAGAAGATCCAACATTTAGTACGATTTCAACAGTCCAAAACACACCTAGCCTCAGTCACGGGACAAAGACTAAATTCAGTTGGGACAGCATGGCTAAAATTTTCCTTAGGCGAAATAATTTTGAACACCCATTTGTCATTACTAAAGGAATGTCTAGAAATCTTATCCTAGGGAGGGATTTTTTTAACAAACACAAAGTTCGAATATACTATGACCTCCAGAAAATCAAAGTCAACAATACATACATAGATCTCCAGGACGATATCCACATAGCGTCTTTGGTAAGGCTTACAGCTCCCATAACGGTGGCCCCAAACTCTCTAGTCATAGCAAAAGGCAGAGTAAAACCTTCTGAGTACATAACACCAGGGCAATCAATCCAAATACAGCCCCTAGCAGAAGAAAGCATTATTGATGACCCATTGTTGCAAATTACAGAGGGAATCGCTGAAGTCTCGAAGTCCAGAGATTTCCCCATCATGATATTGAATATGTCAGGAAAAACTACCACTATAAATAGAGGCACAGTTGTAGCGCAAGTTACGTCAACAATAAGACAGACTAAAACCAATAGAGACCATTCACAAATTGTCTCAACCACTCCCACTGGACATAGTACACGAAATCGCAGTACAAACAACCATGGTACACGAAAGGTAAACAGTTATAAGTCATATGCAGAAAATGGCAGAGATACTAGTCACAGTTATGTTACACCACAGCATACCCTACCCAGACCGCAGAAACAAACCAGTCCATGTATAAGAAGGAGAGAAATAATGCAGCCACGGTATGAGAATGACTATAATCGTTCATTTTTGCGCCCCAACACACCAAGAGAAAAGATGAAGTGCTGTATATCAGAAAGAAACAGAGAAACATAAATTGTCTTGCCAGGAGGATATCCGAAGCGACAAGACAGAGATACATGCCCCATGGAGTATCAATATAACTCAAAAACAGGTGGATATGATAAAGTCCCAAAACCAATTGAATGTTCCGAAGAAAAGGAAGAATTCTTATACGACTCCACCACAGGAGGATACTATAGCAGCAAAGTTGGAAACAGAAAGAATGAAAAATTTTCGCCCAGGGAAAGACGACAGCCCTATAGCACAAACGGAAGAAATACAGTAACGTACGCGGATAAGCGCAGTTACGGCAGAAATAATCAGAAACAATGGCACAATAACGATTACCCCAGAAATAATACTAGAAACGTATATACAGTAAATGCAGTGACAAATGAAAATGCACACAGCACATGGCAGAGGAGACAATACCCAGCACAACCCAGCGAACGGCAAAGAAATACCCAAAAGAAAACCACATACCAGGAGCAAATGTTTTCACAAGATGCAAGAAAAATGCCCCAATACTATGGGAGGGAAACGGAGGCATCGAGACAGACCAGAAATATAGTGGCAGATCATAAACACAGAGAAAGAATAGCTCAGTTACTTGCAACCCTGAATGCCACAGAAGATAATGAGCCACGCTTGAAAACGTTTGTAGAAAAGCATCAAGATGTATTCGCACTCAATGACATGGAATTAGGCAGAACTAACACTGTCACAATGGACATTCAAACAACCACAGAGGAGCCAATACACATGAAACCCTATCATACGCCCTTGAAAAACAGAGAACTCGTGGAAAGGTCTATAAATGAAATGCTACAGGCAGGAATCATCGAAAGATCCAGATCCCAATGGTCCTCCCCCATCGTTATCGTAACAAAGAAAGATGGGTCCAGTCGCTTTTGCTGCGATTACCGAGCCCTGAACAAAATCACAAAAGTCATTTCTTACCCCCTCCCCAGAATAGACGATCTACTTGCGACGTTAGGAAAGTCTACCTATTTCACCACACTTGATGCAAGGTCAGGCTTTTGGTGCATCCCCATGACACCTGAGGCAAAACAGAAATCCACATTCTGTTCGCATATCGGAAGTTTTTTTTTGGAATGTTATGCCATTTGGTCTAAAAGGATTGCCAGCAACATATATGTCACTCATGGATGAAGTGTTAAAGGGTCTACATACATTTGCCCTGGCATACATAGACGATATCCTGATACATACCGCAGGCACGATGGAAGACCACCTCCGCAAGGTTGAAACAGTGTTTGATAGACTCAGGCATCACCAAATAAAGTTAAAACTGTCGAAGTGTGAGTTTCCAAAGACAGAAACAAAATATTTAGGCTTTGTCATCAATAGACATGGCATCAGACCTGATGAAGATAAAGTCAAAGCCATAAGAGAAATGCCTAGCCCCAAGACGGTGAGACAAACACGCTCATTTATTGGTACAGTGGGTTACTATAGGCGCCACATCATCAATTTCTCCAGAGCAGCAGAGCCTTTGATAGCCCTTACCCGCAAGTATGCACGTTTCAAATGGACAGAAGACTGCCAGAGATCTTTTGAGTATCTTAAAAATGCCCTAACCACCATCCCACTGCTTGGACATTCAGACATTTCTCAGCCCATGATACTATACCCCGATGCCTCGAATAACGCAATTGGTGCTTGTTTGGTCCAACCAGTACTAGAAGATGAAACACCCATCCTACCAAACATCCCCAATGAGAAACCCATTGCATTCCTATCACACGCACTATCGAAGACACAGAAAAACTGGACCACCATTGAGAAAGAAGCATACGCCATACACTATGCAGTACAAAAGTTTGACTTTTATGTCAGAGGAACCAAACTCATTATACGAACGGATCATCAGCCCCTGGTTAACTGGCTCACCAAAACACAAGAACAGCCAAAGAAGTTACAGACATGGGCAATGAATTTGCAGTCCTACGACACCACTATCGAACATATCCCAGGCGAAATGAACACCTGTGCAGACCTCTTATCCAGGATTAAATATGATGATGAAACTGAAGTGAAAACAAACAGAGTCAAAAATGATGGCACATCCTCAGAGATTGGCGATAATGCTAAAGAAATTAATGAAATTACTTCATCAAATCGAAGAAGTACCTCAGATTCCGCCACTCAAGTAGAAGAAGAAAGGCAAGATATGTTTGACATGAGAGTAGAACAAGCAAAAGATGCAGAAATTGTCAAGCTGCTCACATATGTGAAGGAAAACCCAACAAAAAGTAAAGATTTTACAGTACACCCAACGGATGGAGCTCTATACTATATTGATCATAAACAAGAAGGGACACTAAGAAAAGTCATTCCAGCACATCTAGTCCCAGAAGTATTGCTACAGTTTCATGATAACAACGGGCACATGGGAAGAGACAAAACAATTGATGTTATAAAGAAAAGGTATTATTGGCAAACCTTCTACAAAGACATTACAGAGTACGTGGCCACTTGCAAAACATGTAAATTGCGGAACATGAAGCCACATTTAATTCCCCTTCAAGAAATGCAACCTTCCCATTACCCCATGCAAACTGTAAGCATTGACTTATCAGGTCCTTACCCTCTCACCCAATCAGGCAACAAATACCTCCTGCACATAGTTGACCAATACTCTGTTTGGCCAGAAAGTTACCCACTCAGTGATGCCACATCGCAGTCCATCACGCAATTTTTTTTACAAGAATGCATTCCCAGGCATGGCTGTTCAAAACGAATCATTTCAGACAACGGTAAACAGTTTATCGGTAACCCATTTAAAGCCACTTTACACCAGCTGAATATTGAGCATACTACAACCACTTATTATTGCCCAAATGCAAATGGCAGAAATGAACGCATGCACGCCACCCTACATGATATTATTAGCAAATATATCAAGGGGAACCACCAATACTGGGACCTATACATTAACCAAGCTCTTGAAGCCATCCGAGTAAACGTGAACGATACCACAGGAATGTCACCATTTTTCATGCTATACGGAAGAGAACCAAACTTTCCGTTAGACAACCTACTTCGCTCACAACGAAAATACATGGGAGAAGACCCCATCGAAATAATCCTTCAAGAAAAGTATAAAGCTCACCAGATTGCACAACGAAATACGCAGAAGGCATTTCACAAGAAACAGAAACAACATGATAAATCAGCCAAGCTACCAACGTACAAAATAGGAGACAGAGTATACTACAAGAAACATGTACGCAGTTCAAAATTCGATGACCGATGGTTGGATGGCTACAAAATCATGAAACAAACTACGCCCGTAAACTTCATTATCTGAAATGAAGAAAAACAACACCAAACAAAAGCTCACGTAAAACAACTCAAAATTGATAATCACCGACCCGTTCCGCCTCTGACGACAAATACAAGACCAGTCAGAAAGGCCACCCTAAATTATAATCCATCCAGTACAGATCCGTCTGACATATCAGAGTCAGAGACGACAGACTCTGAATCTTACCAAGACGACCACATACCCAGACCACCTACAGAGGAAATACAACGAGCAAGACAACAAAGGAATTCGTCAGAAAGTGAAGAGGACATCCCACCACTTGAATTACGTAATAGACTACAAGACAGAGACCTGCGCATTAGAAATGAAGAAATCATGCCACAGACGTCACACGATGACAACAACAAAGCAACTTATATTCACACTCAAACTTACTCCCGCAGTGATAAATCGTCAGCTGATACCTATCACACCCCCAGTTCAGGCAGTTCCAGTTGGAACACTAGTGAAAACCAAACACTGCTATACCACAAGAACAAGATTGGTCGTTCAGAACAATCAGATCCTGAAGAAACTATACCCAAGCAGATTGTGGAACCATATACCAGCAATCTTTATGGAGACGAAACAGAACAAGACATGAGAGAAGACAGTGTCGGCCCCGGCACAGCTTTGTCAGACCCCAACGAACAAAATGACAGAGAAATGGTAGAACTATATGAACAACAGACAGACATTGATACAGCCAGTTCGATTGAAACCAGTGATGCGGATAGCACATTATTTATACCAGTCAGCTCCAGGGTCAAACGCGCCTATACAGCAGGGTCAGATGACTCACCTCCTGTCGTTAAATGCATGAAATTGCCACAAAATGAAATCAGACGAAAAATATTGAAGAAACGCTATCGTGTTTCAAAGCCCAGCCGAGAAGTGTTAGCCTCATCTCAACTAGTCAAAAACAACAGTGTGCAAATTACTGCGCCCACTGTAAACGGTGTTAACGTACAGCACAACCAGGTCAGAAGAAAAATCAAGGCGAAACATATACCTGCCTCAAAACTAACAGATGTTTCAGGCATACAAACCCTAACCACAGTGAAACCATCACCGGAATCAAAAGATGTTAAGCCATCACCGCATTCGTCAATGTCCTCAGTGCCCCAACAATCAGCAAATGCAGTGTCGTCGCTTACCACCCCCGTCACCACTGCTACTCAGTATGATCCTCGCCTAAGCAGTCGGGAAATTGCAATGCTCGAGGCGATGGAAATATTCAAAGACCTCGCAAAGCTGTTCTGAGAAACACGCCCAGGTGTTTTATGTGTTCGCCACTCCGAACACGGTCGCCGCGAATGTGCAATTACTTTTTAACAATGTACTAACTTTCCCATGTACTCTATTTTCAGTTTTTGACAGTTCAAATGACTTGCTTCCAGACTAAGATGTCAAAGCCTCACTGAGAAAGTTATTTTTTTCCAGCCTTAAAATACTGATGCCCAGAGAACTATCAAGACCAGCACACTGAGGATTTTCATTAGATAGTATAGTTTTGTGAAATAAAAATGACAAAACAATTGATAACACACGGTGTTACGAGTTTACAGACATTATTTAGTTACAGACATTTTCTTAATATTTAGAATGTTACACAACCTTACCTATAACACATGTGTCACACTATTCTGTTGTAACATTCATCTCTACTTTTGAAACTGATCATATTCCACGCTTCATTCACTAGACTTCTTGTCCTTGCAGCTCCAGAGTTCTGAAATTTCGCATCTCAGTGCATTTTCATGCAGACCTTACACCAGTAGTTTTTTCTTACCTCATACTAATATTTCTTTGATTTCAATTATGCTAAACTCCTTTATATCCATCACCTTGATCAATCATACTGTTCCTACTATGACATCTGTTAACAGCATATAATTCATGCCCAAAACTAGTATTGTATGTTATGCTATCTTTCTCCACAGGATTATTTATTTTTCCAATGTATATTATTATTTTAGACCCGGATGTATATTAGTAGTGTCAAGATTTTAAACATTCTCCAAAAGAGATTCCATATCCAAACCTTGACTCTCTATAGTAAGATTTTCTTCACTCCACTGGTACACCATCTTCAACTTACTATTTTTCCTTTCCACTATATTGAGACGACATTCTAGACTTGTGATCTTTTCAATCCCAATCATATTCATTCCTTGGAATTACAATCATGTTGTAATCAGGAGATCCTTGATGTACCCTTTCCTTGCCACTTATTGACAACAGATACTGCTACAATATTCATTCTGTTCTAACCTAAACTATTACTTGCAGCCCTATTGGTTAGGATTCACTATTAGGAATATGGGTAGTAGCTAGAATGTTTAGTGAATTGATTTTATCATTCTTTCGTACTTGTGATCATTCTTTCGTACTTGTGATGCAAACAAAAAAGAAAATGAAAAAGAAAAGAGAAAAGAAATCACTAGAAAACAGTAAAGAAATGAAAAAAAAAAGAAAAAGAGAAAATTTGCAATCCAGAAAAGAAATCAAACAGAAAATGAAAAGAGACAAAAGACATAAAAGAAAAAATGAAAAGAGAAAAGAAAAGAATACATTTTTGAATGCTTATACAATATGTTATATGTTTATATGCCACCCTTGCACATGATTGATGACATGATGATAGACAAATGCCATATAACATTGACTGCCATGAAATTAGCAGCTGATATAGTAGACAAGAAAAAATAAATCACCACATCAGTGCGAACAACTAGTTTTTGTTGATACTGCCTATGACAAGTCAATGACATTTGCGCATGCTGATTTTTGCAAATGAGAATATCCTTTGAGAGCATTTGTATATGCTGACCCCATGTGGTAAAGTGGGATGTTATAAATATTTATAGGGGACTTAGTGTACTGACTGAGATCAGCTGTGAAGGTATCTGTATCTAATAGGTGTAGTGTTTTACAGATAACCTTACTTGCTACCACATTTATACCTCAGTCAGAATTATTCTGGAATATTGTGATGACTACGTTGAATGTCTAGGGTATGTATATGATGAAGTGTAAGTCACAACAACAACAGACAGATAGACAATTTAATTTATTCCACAACACTTTACAACACTGTGACACTCACACACATTTAACACTCTATAAGACTATCTTAAATGAGTCTATGGTAAAGTTTCAAATATATATATATGAAGTAATTACTTTCACTAATATATATCCTGATTCAACTACAAAGTGAACCAGGAATCACAATCAAATGTAATCACAATTTATATGTACATAATTTATAAATATGAACCGTGTAGTGACATATTTTATTAATATTATCCTATGTGTGTCAGTTGTGTAGTAGTACTATGAGGTAATACTGGTGTTGGTTTTCAAGCTATGTTGTTATTTGTCATCATGACTTCAAGTGTTTGTTTATCTTGGAATAAGGGTGGAATTAGGATGCCGTCAAATTACCACCTCTATCGACACCAGGTATTACAATGCAAGATGTGGGTGTCTTATCTGGTTTAGATTGTTGCTGTGTGTGTTGCAGTAGAACAGTTCACAGGGTACACCACAGGCAACATGACGTGTAGAGTCATAAAAATGGTAACTTCGCTTTAGGTTTATCATTTATTGCACGCCACAAAACAGTCATGATACTTATGTTATTATCAGCATAGGTACAACGAATGCAGCATTCAAACTCATGTTAACTGACAGTCATGTAGAAGTCAATACTCAATAGTTGTATGGAAAACAAATATCATAGCGAAGCTTGATAAATAATGCATATAACTTCTGCAACCGTGGTCAGCTGCAGATCCTTAATGTTCATAGACAATAATAATTATTCCTTCCTGATGCTAGCAGATCAGATGTATACAATACGTCCGTTTACTGTCTGCACGTGAGTAGCATACATGGATTACAGGTCAGCTCGACCTTTATAACCTTCCTAAGTCTAACCATCTGACTTGGACGTGATCTCTGATATAACGAATCCTGGAACACAGACAATAGTCTTGTTGGTCTAGAGCGACCCATATATATATATAATTAGTTCAGGTATAAAGATACCGGTGACTTAATCCTAGTCAAAGTACCTCTCCATTTTGAATCACACAGGCGAGCAAAAAGGCGACAAAATGACGAACCTCTAGATGATAGCATAAAGTTCGATACAAGAGGAATTACCTTATTTCGGAAAATCAACCATGAACATATGCCTCCAGGCAGGCTTAACTAATACCGGGAAATAGTCTAGTTAGCTAACTAACTCACAAAGACAATGTATTTCCCTCAGAGAATCACAAGACGCAAGGCGCGTCCGCTCGCTAATCAGTCCATTTCTCAACTCCCCGACCTGGGCGGAACAACAAAACGACAACCCAGTCGAGACATGCGCAGAGCGACAATCTCTGAGTCGCTGTTCACAATAAGACGATTCTAAGAACATTCGAGATAAAAGTCTTACACAGTCGCGCCTTTTATGGACATGAACAGAAGCGTTAAGAAAGGTTTCAAACATCTACAACAGTTGACTGATACTACCAAATAAGGAGATATGGTCACGCTTCGTTCAAGACATTATAGACCGAACGTGTCTCTATACAAGAGGAGGTAAACTCATAAAGAATAGCAGTATCGATATTTCGGGTTCTGTCCCTTTGACCATAAAATATATATAACATGCATTTCAGTCAAATAATGATCATACATACGAAAAACGAACATACAAAGACTTTGGAAAAAAGTAATTAATTGTGCGTAACATTACCGCACCCTCCCGGGAAAAAAAAAAATGAAACATTTTTTTTTTTTTTAAATCCTGGAGCCGGAAAAATCTAGGCTCCTAACGCACGTATGATGCGCGGATATACCTAACAAAATAGCTCAACACTTGGAGCGAAACTGAGATCATATCCCAGGTCCTTAGAGAAAAATTTATCTAAGTATACGCGTATATATCCCAGGAAGGTGCCACCAACACAAACCACAATGATGGCAACATCATAATAAAAGTCAAATTATTCTCATACCAATATATGAAATCAAATATATTATTATGATATCATACAATGTGTTGCAAATAGCGGTGTAATATATTAATATACCGCACTATTTTATTACATTATGTAATGCATCAGTAACTAATAAGTAATACATGTGTTGATCTTCGTTGACATAAAACATTCAATAGAAGAAGATGTGGACATCATCCGCTCCCAATCTAGTACAGGACTTGATATACTCAAAGTTCCACAATGGACACAATCTCGCATCTTCAATGATGTGCTGCGAAAATATCAATAACACAAATCTTAAAGACAACTGGTAAATCTCTCAATACAATCCTGAAAATAATTTATTTAAATGTGGCCGAGTGATCTTTTGGCCCGTATATCACTAACTAAGCCTTCTTAGATAATTACATGGTACAATGTCATAAATTTCCCCCTCAAAAAAGTGAGAAAAAAAAAATATCTACTAACATGTCATTATAACATTGGACTGTATATCAGGAAATATATATATGACAGAAGAATCATGTGGAATCGTGCGGGCATCTGGACAGAATGTCCGCCATTACATTATCCGAACCACGGATAGCTCGAACCGAGAAATGAAATGGTTGAAGAGCTATGGCATAACGAGTGGACCTCGAGCTCTTCAAGTTTTTGCTCTGAATAGCAGTAAGCGCTTTCTGGTCGGTTTCCACAATGAAATGTGCGCCTAGAAGAAATCTTTGTAACTTCAGAATAGACCATACCATAGCCAATAACTCACGGTCTAAAACCGAGTAATTCTTTTCTGCAGCATTTAATTTCCTAGAGATATACATCACCGGATGCAGAGTATCAGAATACTCCTGCATTAGTGCTGCCCCAATCCCAGTTGACGAGGCGTCACTTCGAAGAACAAAAGTCTTCTCAATAGTAGGTAACCTAAGAATAGGTGGAGATGAAAATAGGTCTTTAACCTGGTCCAATGAGGATTGACATTCTTTTGACCAGCGGATCAAATTAGGCGACCCTTTCTTCAATAAAGTAGAAAGCGGTGCCATAATGGAGGACAGATTCGGAATGAATCGTCCGTAGAATTGGATCAAACCTAATAGACTCCTTACTTGTTTCTTTGTCTTAGGGACCGAAATGTTAAGTATTTTTGAAACATTGTGGTCCTCTGTCTTTAAAAGACCATGACCAACACGATGACCTAGGAAAGAAATCTCACTAAATCCTATAAAGGCTTTAGAGGGTTTTGCAGTCAAGTTATACTCGCGAAGAGTAGACAGTAATTCGTATAAACCCAAATAGTGATCTTCCCAGGAATCACTGAATAGACAGATATCATCTAGATATGCTATGACATCTGTACGATATGCGAGAATTCGCCGCATCATGCGTACGAATGTAGCAGGGGCGTTCATAAGACCAAAAGGCATGAAATTCCATTGGAATAAACCCCTAGGTGTAGAAAAAGCTGTAAAAGGTTTGGCACGTTCAGTTAGCGGGACTTGCCAATAACCTTTAGACAAATCTAGTTTGGTAAAGAATCTAGAATTAGAAAGTTTATTGAGTAGCTCTTCTAATGAAGGCATAGGTTCAGCGTCGAACTTCGTAACTTGGTTCAATTTGCGATAATCTACGCAAATGCGAATGTTATTATCCTTCTTTCGAACAATAACCATAGACGAAGAGTATGCTGAAGTGGATGGTTCAATGATTTGCAAACGTATCATTTCATCCAATTCTTTCTCGACTTGAGACTGGAAATGGATAGGTATTGGATAGGGTCTGACTCTGATAGGATTATGATCAGTTAGCACAATGTCATGTTCAATGACATGTGTGTGTCCCGGGATGTCTGTAAGAACATCCTGAAATGTTTGCAACATCGAAGAAACTTGTCGATGTTCCTCAGCGGAAAGATTTGGAGAAACGGTCACGTTTTTCCAAGATTCCGTAGAATAAAGTGGGACCATAGAAAGAGGAAGATTGACATCAGAAAAAGTAGTTTCCTCATCCTGTATAACTGACAGCGATGAGTATTGACCATGAGGTACTTGAGAATTGTCCGTTGCCTGGAAAATAGGCTGCAAATAGTCTGGTCTTTCATGAAATTCCGTGAGCATATTTATGTGGAAAGTTTTATGCTTTCCATCAATATCGACAACATAGTCGACATCAGAAATTTTGGAGACTATTGCATATGGACCTTTCCATGCAATTAGAAGTCTGTTCTCCCTTGAAGGAAGTAGAACGAGAGCTTTGTCACCTGGACAAAGTTGTCGTAGACATCTATTCTTATTCGCAAACTGCCTTGCCTTTTCTTTAGCAAATTCGGAAGACGAAGTTGCTAGTCTGCATGCCTCAATGATTTTTTTCCTAAGAGCAATGACGTACTCATAAGAAGACTGAGTCTCATCGCTAATATTATCGGCAGTGATTAGATCGTGAAGTAAAGACATAGGGCCGCGCGGTTGCGCGCCAAAGACAAGTTCAAAAGGGGAAAACCCCGTATGTTCATTGGGGACCTCTCTATACGCAAAGAGAGCCGCGGGTAAGACCCTGTCCCAATCCTGAGGATGATCCTCAGTTATTTTACCCAGTAAAGTTTTTAGAGTCCTATTTAAACGTTCGACCAACCCATTAGACATTGGGTGATAGATACTGCTGAGAGACCTTTTTATATGTAGCATAGACATTACCTGTGACATAGTGTCTGATATCAGTTGAGTGCCATGGTCTGACAATATTTCTCCGGGAAAACCCAAGCGAGAAAATATCAGCCAAAGAGCGTCTGCGATATCAGCAGTTGAGATGCTCTTGAGAGGTATTGCCTCTGGCCAACGTGTGCACATATCGACACATGTAAGAATAAATTGATGTCCTCTAGCCGACTTAATTCTAAAAGGACCGATAATATCTATTGCCATTTTTTGAAAAGGGCGAATTGGAATGTCAGCAGCCTGAATAGGCGCAGCATGTCGTGGTCCTTTAGATTTGACCTCCTGACATACTTTGCAAGAGCGACAGTACATTCGTATGTCCTTGCTCACAAATGGCCAAAAGAAAGCCGCAAGAACTCTCGACTTTGTACGGGAAAAACCCATATGTCCAGCACATTGCGAGTCATGAGCATGTTGCAATATTTGCACCCTCATGCTCTTAGGCACAAGAATTTGTGAATGAGTGGATGTAGTCGAGTCTTGTACCATACGTACAAGTACGCCGTTCTTCATAGAAATCCAAGATTTTCTATTAGTATTTTGATTAGGATCACCTTTTTTTGCTAGA
The DNA here is from genome assembly GCA_024509875.1 of Oreohelix idahoensis. NCBI lineage: Eukaryota > Metazoa > Mollusca > Gastropoda > Stylommatophora > Oreohelicidae > Oreohelix > Oreohelix idahoensis. Next base: position 310,710 of record JAMPIV010009226.1, read on the forward strand.
ATGAAGAATTTTTGTAACGACGGATCTTCTTCTTGCAATTTGATAAATGAGTCACGTGTAATAGTCAAGTGACTATTTTGTTCATTTACTTCATCATTATTAGTTAATGAAGTTTGAGGTGGATCCAGAGCATGTGCTCTTGTGACCACCGTATTGGTAGCTTCAATGTTTTGCTCTTCCCAAACAGCAATCTGCTGTGGGGTACATTCCCTAACTCCGTGAATACGACCAATAATAAGGTCCGCAATAGGGTTTGGAAGTAGACACGCGTGGACCTCTCCCGTGAAGAAAGGAGTAGCAATATTATTATGGCAGTAGGATATTTTTCCAACGTGCCACCAAATGTGACACATTTGATGACCTTTCCTGTAGCACAGAATGGATCTACAAGAGATTGCCTAACCCCGACAGTAGTACATCCAGAATCAAACAACACCGAGACTGGATTACTATTTACAAGCCCCTTATGTAATATAAGAGAACCTCTCCCATCATGAGCAACATTAGCAGGAAGAGCGGGCAAAGGATGACCACAGCTTAGAGTACTAATGGTTTTCGGATCAAATAAAGTACTGCATTGGATACATTTATTTGCCCTACCAAAGTCAAAAGATGAGCATCCGATAGCATTATGGTCTTTATTATTATTAACCTGTTTATCTGCTCCCTGAGATTCTTGTTGAACAGAGTTTGTCTGTTGATATCTTTTTCTCTTCTGTTGCGATCTACCGCGACCATTATTGCCTCTGCAATTATCATTAAAGTCCCTACTGTAATTTTTATCCTGGTTTGAGTTCCAGTTTCCATAACTGTCATTACCATCTCTATACTGTTGAGAACCTCTATTATCCTGGTATTGAGGTCTCTGAGAAAAATATTTTCCTCTATACCGATTACCTTTGTGAAAATTTCTAAAGTTACCGGGAATAGAATACCGTGTAATATTAGGTTGTCTCCAGTTCTGGGAAGAAGAATCTCCCTGAAATTGATTACCCTGGTTCTGGGCATAATTACGGTTACTCTTTTTATTGAAATTTTGCTGGCTACCCTGAAATTTACGCATAAAATTCGGGCCATAAGGTGCTGCCGAAGCAACTGGCAGACCTTCTTTTACCTTAGTGTTGCTAATGGTTATGTGAGGATGTGCAGTAACATACTGGCTACAGTATTCTTCCATTTCTTTTATATTTTTAGGCTTACGCTCATGAAGAAAAGAAAGAAAAGCTTCATTAACAGAAGACATAACCTTGTCTCTAAGAAGTAAGTCCATGAGGGCTTCAAATGTACTTTCTGTCTTAGACAGCTCAACCCATCGTAAAAAAAAGTAAGACGTATGCCTGAGATGAATTCTGAGAATTCAACTCCAGTTTCTGGTAACATGTTTTTAAATTTAAGACGATATCCGTCTTCGTTAAGTTGGTACTTCTTTAACAATGCCGCCCTGACAACCTCATAGTTGTTCTTGTCAGGCACATCTACCATACCCAACAAAGTCAAAGCATCACCTCTAAGTATCTTGGATAGATGATAAACATATAATGTTTTATCTATATTATGCACCTTACATGCACTTTCAAATCTATCTAGATAAAATGTTATATCATCAATTGAAGCATTGAATGCTGGTAAATTAAGCTTAAAATCAACAGCATTAGACTTATTAGCAGATGATACCTTATTGGCATCATTAGCATTACTAGATAACTTCAACTTTTCTAACTCCAAAGCTAAGAGTTTTTCTTCATGTTCCATTTTTGCTTTTCTCTCATCAGACTCTCTTTGTAACCTTCTTTCCTCAGCCTCAGCCTGTAACTTTCTTTCCTCAGCCTCAGCCTGTAACTTTTTCTCTAATCTTCTTTCTTCAGCCTCAGCCTGTTTTTCTAATCTTTTATTTTCAGCCTCTATTTCAAGTCTCTTATTTTCAGCTTCTTTTTCAAGTCTCTTATTTTCAGCTTCTTTTTCAAGTCTCTTATTTTCAGCTTCTTTTTCAAGTCTCTTATTTTCAACCTCAGCCTGAAGTCTCTTCTCCTGAGATTCTGCTTCTCTTTTTTGTTTTTCCATTTCCATTTGTAATCTCTTTTCATCTACCTGCATCTGCAGTTTTAAATTTTCAGCATCTATTCTCTTTTGTTCAGTTAGTTCTTTCATTTTCTTTTCCTCCGACTTCAATGCCTTGGCATATTGAACAGTCGCAAATTCTTCTAATTTATCACCTGTCTTCCCAAGGGCTTTACCCTGCTCAATAAAGTACTCAAATGTAGACATGATGTCTAAAATGTGAGTACAGAACCTGAAATAATTAATTATCTTATTTCAATCTTAATAGCAACAAGACTTAATAAAGTGCTTGTATAATTACTATGTTTACTCCAATCTCTGTGGGAAACAAGACTTGACACCAATTTGTATTATCAGTTGTACAATAATATCACAAGTCACCTCTTAATTATCAGTGCACTACCCAAATCAGTGCATAACCATCAGTTATTTATCATAACTGCACTACAATAGTGCATAAGCAACAAACCACCAGTTAGTTATGATAAGTGCACTATAGATCAATAGTGCATGAGCATATATGTAACAATAGTGAAAGCTAACTATGCAAGAACTATGCAAACAATAACAAGACAATGTAAACAATAACAAAGGTCACCAACAATGTAAACAATAACAAAGATCAAAGTCGAATGTAAACAACAACAAAGATCAAAGTCAATGTAAACAAAAACAAAGATCAGAGTCAATGTAAACAATAACAAAGATCAGAGTCAATGTAAACAATAACAAACAAATGACGCTACAGTGTAATTACAAAAATATACTTAAAGAACTGAATAATAGAAAGTCGGAGATGTACAAATAGAAACAATCGGAATCGAAACTAAAAAACAGAAAGAAAGAGAGAAACGAAAAAAAAAAAATATATACAAAAAAACGAAAATAAAGCACAACTCGTCACAACTAAACAGATATAGCAACGATTGTCGCTAGCAAATTCCACAGTAGGAAATTCGCACAGTCCCTAACGAAAACGCTAACAGTAGAACCTCTGTGACGTGGTATCATCTACTGAAAGACACCGCCCAACCGAGAAAACCCGCAGAAATATAAACATATAAATACAAATCCAAATAACATATAACATATAAACATGTAAATAGTGTGAAAATGTGATAGACAGAAGGCTCAGTTAGAACATAAGGGCACAGTTCACAAACAAAACAGGCCACTTAACTTCTATGTATCCACAACGTCAGCACAGTTCAGAACAGGATGTGATCAGCATTCTTAGGACAATGATCCAACGTTGATCCATATCTGCTCTCGTAAACTGCCATGACGAAGGAAATGAGCTTCTAACAGGAAACAGCTTCTGACAGGAAACAGCTTCTGAACTTGACCTTCTGAATCTGCAACAGTAATTCTGAGACCGGAACAGTTGTTACGGCACTTGTCCTTCTTCTCAACAGATCAGGAAATCCATTCGCTCGGTACTTGTCCTTCTATTTGTAGACAAACTTCAATACCGCCGAGCAGCGCCGGGTAGTTTCAAAATATCAACAACTGTCAGTACTGCTGCGTCTTTCAAAAAAATTTCATCAAAGGTGATGAATAGCAACTGCAATGTTGTCTTGTAGTCTGCTGATGATGTCTGGGTTTGTTGACCCCCTTGAGAGTTGGTACCAGAATAAACCAACTATTGGCCACCATGAATTGATAAGGGTGGAATTAGGATGCCGTCAAATTACCACCTCTATCGACACCAGGTATTACAATGCAAGATGTGGGTGTCTTATCTGGTTTAGATTGTTGCTGTGTGTGTGTTGCAGTAGAACAGTTCACAGGGTACACCACAGGCAACATGACGTGTAGAGTCATAAAAATGGTAACTTCGCTTTAGGTTTATACCATTTATTGCACGCCACAAAACAGTCATGATACTTATGTTATTATCAGCATAGGTACAACGAATGCAGCATTCAAACTCATGTTAACTGACAGTCATGTAGAAGTCAATACTCAATAGTTGTATGGAAAACAAATATCATAGCGAAGCTTGATAAATAATGCATATAACTTCTGCAACCGTGGTCAGCTGCAGATCCTTAATGTTCATAGACAATAATAATTATTCCTTCCTGATGCTAGCAGATCAGATGTATACAATACGTCCGTTTACTGTCTGCACGTGAGTAGCATACATGGATTACAGGTCAGCTCGACCTTTATAACCTTCCTAAGTCTAACCATCTGACTTGGACGTGATCTCTGATATAACGAATCCTGGAACACAGACAATAGTCTTGTTGGTCTAGAGCGACCCATATATATATAATTAGTTCAGGTATAAAGATACCGGTGACTTAATCCTAGTCAAAGTACCTCTCCATTTTGAATCACACAGGCGAGCAAAAAGGCGACAAAATGACGAACCTCTAGATGATAGCATAAAGTTCGATACAAGAGGAATTACCTTATTTCGGAAAATCAACCATGAACATATGCCTCCAGGCAGGCTTGACTAATACCGGGAAATAGTCTAGTTAGCTAACTAACTCACAAAGACAATGTATTTCCCTCAGAGAATCACAAGACGCAAGGCGCGTCCGCTCGCTAATCAGTCCATTTCTCAACTCCCCGACCTGGGCGGAACAACAAAACGACAACCCAGTCGAGACATGCGCAGAGCGACAATCTCTGAGTCGCTGTTCACAATAAGACGATTCTAAGAACATTCGAGATAAAAGTCTTACACAGTCGCGCCTTTTATGGACATGAACAGAAGCGTTAAGAAAGGTTTCAAACATCTACAACAGTTGACTGATACTACCAAATAAGGAGATATGGTCACGCTTCGTTCAAGACATTATAGACCGAACGTGTCTCTATACAAGAGGAGGTAAACTCATAGAAAATAGCAGTATCGATATTTCGGGTTCTGTCCCTTTGACCATAAAATATATATAACATGCATTTCAGTCAAATAATGATCATACATACGAAAAACGAACATACAAAGACTTTGGAAAAAAGTAATTAAATCTAGGCTTTGCCTCATGTTTGCTATTAAACTACACACATATACAGACATAAATTATCAATTTACATTCAATTTTCATTAAAAAGATATCAAATATTTCAAGCTTACCACAATTCATGGAAATAATACACAACTACGTTGACTGGCAATGAATATGGCACAAAATCCGACCTGCCGCTGTCTCAGGCTTTTATTTAGAAAAATATAAGCTGAATCTCAACGCACTGTTGCTTTAGAAAGTTTATTTGAAAATGTGGTGCTGAACTGACGCTTCTAATTGCCTATATTGGCGGGTCTAACCAATCGTGCCATGTTTACACAGCTTTTCAAAAAAGTACCTCTACTACTGTTTCCCCTAACAAAAAAAAAAATTAGTATTGGTAGTCCCACTAATCGTGTTTCGCCTTACATTTACTGCGCTCCAATCAAATAGGATTTAACATGGGGACCTATTTCCCGTACAATGGTGGTTTCAAAATCTGCCACTGAGCGATTCTGATTTTGGTGTTGTCTGACACCCTCACTATTTCTTTTGGCTATAATTTGTTAATTCCTAGACTATTTGCGTAACACTTAACATATTATTTGTCAGCAAGTCCTAAGGAACCCAACTATATAAATTTTATGGGGCTAAGGGGCTGCGTTCAAAATATGCATTTTCTTCTACCTCCCGTTCACTTCGATCGATGTGGTGTCTGGTTACTGTCATGTTTTCAGACATAAAACAGTATAATGTCATATTTCCTAATAAGCATTTTTCAGGTTTTTAAACCTAACTCTCGTATGGGTAGTGTTTTTTTATCACTGTCGATTTGAAAAAAGTTAGTGCTTGTGGCCTTACACGCGTGATGGCAGTAATTGTATAGCGAGACGCGTGTTAGTGTGTGACCGTGCCGGTATCTTGCTAACTGAGAACTGGTCCAAAGGCACCAAATTATTCTTACATGTCACAGTGCCCTGGTGAGTGTTGAATTGAAGACTGGTCCAAAGGCACCAAATTGTTCTCATGTGACAGTGGGGGTCCCTACTGGTTGATAGCTAGGTGACTGAGGCAGGCCTAGTTATTTAATTTATGAGGTCAGATTTCTTTCCTTGACCTATCTTCCAAGTAGAGCTATCTCTTTGACTGGCCTTTGTTCCGCCAGAGGTGGTAATTCCTGGATGATATAAGGTTCGTCTTTTCTTCAACCCAGACCACGTTCTTCTCTCCTAGGTGTTGTACTGCGACTGATGCGTATAGGGTGTTCTATTATTTCTATCTCTCCTATCACTCACTTCTAATAACTCTCCATTCCTTAATCTCTTCATACATCAAAGCAACTTAAGTGATGTGGTTCAACTCAAAAACAATTTATTTACATCAGATAATCCATGATCATCAATATAATCAATCAGGTACAGTTCTCAATTACAATGTCCTCAAGTCTTCCACTTGATTCAATCAAATATCTCTAAACATAGTTATATTGTTTCTCCTGTCTCCTCTGGTATATTTCGTTGTATACCTAGCCTACCAAAGTTCCTTCTCAGGTTCTACTATTTTTCTCATATTTTCTACAACAGTTCTTCTAAATCCTTGGAGTCATGTTCTCACCAAATCTCAATCTAGTTAGGTTTAACTCCTTTATATGCAGCATATAAGAGTCAATAGCTACACCTGAAATAATCAAACAATGTCTACTATTCCTATGGCATCCACTATACTTACTCTGCTTTGAGAGAGCGCAGAATAAACTCTGTAGGGGTTTAAGCACTTCTAGCTTTTACTTATTACTACTGCGGTAGACTATGATTCACTTTCATAGACCTGACAGCTAATCCTGAATACAAGTTATCCGCTCTGTATTTTGTTGAAGGTTCAACTTCTTTATTCATTCTGTTCATACTGCTCTCTTAAACCTTTGCATCATTATCTTCCTGCAGTTTCTTGGCTGTAATTCTGAAAACATTTTCTTCTAACTAATGAGATGCCTGTAAAAATTCATCTTCGTTAATTCACACATAAAGTTCTATAATGTCAGTGGTGTAAACCCTTTGCTCATATTTCTTGTTTACCGATAATGACTCATCTACTTTGCATGACAGCTCATCCTGGCTATCTGATAATGAAAGTCATCCACTTTCCAAGCTTTAGTTGCGCCTTTGCTCATATTTCTCTTCTGTTACTCGCTCCCTTAATTGTGAGCGTCTTTATCTTCTGACAACATGTGTACTGTAGTTCTGAAACCATGTCTCTCTCAGCAAATAGTCTAAGCATAAGTAGAGTTAAAGGGGCTTCTTACCGTACTATACGGAAGTCCGATACTTATCACTGACTTACTATCACCCCTATAAGCTAATCCTAGGTTTAGCAGCACAAATTATCAAACAATTCTAAGTGTTCTCCCTAATTCCAATAACTATGATTCTAAAGCTATCTACTTCTGTAGACCTTCTGCACACCGCAGATTTCACATTTCTTGAGCGTCCTGCACGGCACGTCTCGTCTGGTCAACTCTTCTGGTGAGACTGATCTCCTTTCGTCCTTCAATTTCCTATCTGATGGTTGTTACGGTGTGTTATCGGCGTCGTCTGCTATATTTGGCAGCACGCATTTTTGATGATAAGAGAATTAATGTAGAATCAATGTTATACTTCATGGTATAATGAACGCAATCCGCACAGTCGGATTGTGACGCGTGAGCGTTGGTATGGTCACGCGTAGTGACCAATTTAGGGGACCCTTTTGTATTTGACCGTCACGCCATGAAGTCGCATTGTTGAATTCTTCCAGAGTTAGGCTACGTATTGCCGAATTATTATTATTGATGGACGCGCAGGGTCGGTCCATAGTTCCTTAATGGATAATGAAATATAATGTTAGTAGATCAGTGGATGATCTATATATTAAATATTCGTCAAATACACAGGCGTATCATTACCGTCTGACTGGATGACAGCAGAGCGTGTACATCGCCTTTGATGTTCTGACATGAACTTATTTGACTGGAAGAGTGACGGTATCATGGATTCCCATTGATTAATGCAGATGTACATTTCTTATATTGATGAATCACAGTATGATGTTCTTCACATGTCTTGTCAAATAAATGTATATATTGGACTCAGTATGAAGGACTTACCGCATTCGTCATTTGACTTGAAGGTTGGTCTGCATGCCATGTTTTATTGATTGTATTCGCATTATACTAACTACTCTTCTATGAGGAAGAGTTCTTCGTGTATTTATGAGGAATGATATTCGCACTGAACAAACAATGAAGTGTCAACGACTACGATACAGACCAGACAATATCTCAATTACATCTTTAATAATTGTCTGAGTACGAACCCACGTACGGACACATATAATCAAGTGATCTGTGATCAAACTGATAGTCCGCATAAACTCAACTGCGATATCAACTAACGCTTCGTCTGTATCAACTGGTGGCCGGATGTTGGCTGTGGAATTTCTATTTCACGTTTATGAGCTTATCTACAATCAAATCGAATCCGCAAAAATATATCTCTTCGATTTTCATTGACATTTTCTGCGCATGCGAATATGGCGTCATTGCATAGCAACAGTCGAACGATCATGAATGACAAGCAAAATTCAACGACATGAAATTAAACTTATCAAGCATCAACTACCTAAAGATTTCTGGTCACACAGACAGCATTTCTGCATTCGTCATTTGACTTGAAGGCTGGTCTGCATGCCATGTTTTATTGATTGTATTCGCATTATACTAACTACTCTTCTATGAGGAAGAGTTCTTCATGTATTTATGAGGAATGATATTCGCACTGAACAAACAATGAAGTGTCAACGACTACGATACAGACCAGACAATATCTCAATTACATCTTTAATAATTGTCTGAGTACGAACCCACGTACGGACACATATAATCAAGTGATCTGTGATCAAACTGATAGTCCGCATAAACTCAACTGCGATATCAACTAACGCTTCGTCTGTATCAATGGTCCAAAGTTGTTTTAGTTAATACGATTGGTCCGTTGTTCAGTTCACTCACCTATCGGCACGCTTAATTCTATGCTGTCAGCTCCGTGAACTGTGCTACATAACTGTTTACCTCTAGTCACTATTTTCACGTGCGTTTTACTCTGCTCTGCGTTCTTTTAACTGTAACCCTGTAAAGGGCGTTAATATTCATAGTTATTCCCCTTAGTGATTTTTACCTTAGTTTCATTAATCCTTCTATATCTTTACTAAAACTGATCTGTTATGCAAATTTCTTAGACTCAAGTGATATACACTTGGATTACCTTAAAGTCTAAAAAGGTTCCCTCCCTTACAAAAAACACTACATTTTCATTCTTTTATCTCCCATGTTAAGAACGAATAGCCTATCACTTAAATTATTCTGATTTTCTAACCCATTTTTATTTACTCTTTCATCTTGTTAACACCAAATAACTGTTCGACTGACTTAAACCTACAGTGTATTTTACACTGCACAACCACACGGTGACATATACATCCCGGGGCCGTTCAAATGTATCCCGCAGGGAAACATTTGTGTTCTATCAAAAAAAAAACTATTATCTATTTACCCCACTAACATCTCTAATACTATTACCATAGACGACTCGAAATTACAAGCAAATTAAATCGTAATAGTGAGACTATATTATAAACCTAATATCAATGCTACAACTAGAGCATCTCATTAATTACTACTTCAACATAAAATCTCATTACATGAATATATAAAAGGCATAAATGAACATTGTATTTACTTAATTCATTACCATTATCTTTCAAACAAGTATTACCCAATAATGCAACCAAGTTTTATCCCTTGTATCTCTATATAACCAGTGCTATAAAAAATATATATATAGGGACGTTCATCCTCAGTGTAATATTTGCGTATGTCCATGAGTAAGACTCCATATGACTAAGTCTGGATAATTTCCCATCTCTTTTCTCTTCCTTTTTTTTCTTTGGTCCTGAACACCTCTATGTGTAGTTATTGTAGTTATTTACACTCTTAAGATTACATAGTCTATTCTAGCATCTCATTAACATCGTATTAAAAAAACAAGTAAACATTGTACTTAATGCTTCTCAAAACATTGTAATTATACATTCTATTTATATACATATATATAGGGGGCGACATGGTACTGCCTCTGGAAACAGAGGTTTGTCAGTCCTTATTATGTCTTTAGTATCTGCCGTCAATGTCAGTATTCATTGCAACGGTCAGATAGACAGAGTAGTAGAAATATAATATATAGCGTCACCAAGCATGCATTAAATTAAACATACCCAAAGTGACAGCAAGAGATATGTTACTACGTCAGGATGTGATGTGCTCGGCTGATGCTAGCCTTTGATGCACCAGTCGAATTACCAGTCATGTATGCAACTAATCATGCGAAATCCTACCATCTGTCTTGGGGCAATAGCGAAAGACTTATGTCGCTATGTCAGAACATGAAGTGCTCGACTGATTCTAGCCTTTGATGCACCCGTCGAATCATTAACTTCGTCTGAAATATGCACTGTACCCCAGTATGTCTGACTTACCCAAAATCTTCAGGCCTATTATGTTTCTAACCAATGTGGAGATGACTAAGTAAGGGTCATCTCTATTGTATATTAACTATACAGTGGCTATGGTATCCACTTTGCAACATCTCATCTTTAAGTCGCCTGTCTAACAATGCAACCTTAAGTAAGAACCATTTTTTATCCACCATCTAATGTGCTCATCTCCAACTGTGAAGTAGGCTTCTCTTATGACATAACTTGGCTTGGACTGTAACTCTTTTTTTTTTTTTTTTTTTTTTCAGTGTTGCCATCTATGCCTGGTGGTGGAGAAGGTATACCTCTGAAAAACATGGACATTATAAGTTAACATGAAAACTTTAACTTAAGTCTTGATAAGTCTCATCTTGTGAAGAAGCTTGTTATAGTCTCTGTAGAAATCTGTATCTTTTTCTAATCTTGTTCAATTGTTTTATGAAATAATTCATTGTTTACTCTAACTTCTCAGTTACGTTGGTCTCTTGTATAAACTATTTCACTATCAGTCTAAATATCGCGAGAGTACAGTAGTTATCACTCATGTATATGTGATCAAAGTCTTATCACTACATATAATGTTTCCTGTTTATGTGATGAATGTGCTTTCATAAGTTAATGCACTGCACAGTTAAGTTTCTTTGCAAAGTTCTACACTTCTTTTCACAAGGCTAGTGTGTAGTGTAAAAGTGTAAGTGTAACTCGAACTACCACTAACCACTATGTTAACCACTACCAAATATTATTAGCTAACTAATCGTTGGATACCGTTGATAGAGGTACCGTAATTAAGCACTATAGCTGGGGGAGTGCTGTGAATTAGTACTGTTTGCTGGGGAAGTACTTTACGGCGATTACACTGATTGTATGAATTTGGAGATCTCATTTGTAAACTCCAACAGTGTAAATTTCTCCACTGTAGAGACGACTGTCGTACTGATGAAATTGGTATCATTTATGATGTTATTTATAGTCGCTCTGCAGGAGGATGAGGATGAACGAATTAATATATGTAGATGTTGTCAGTATGACAATAGCTTGTTTACTTGATGATGTTTTCTTCTGGAAGTGGGTCGTTCATATAATTGATGTCGTTTTCTTCCTTTTCTGTTGTCAAGTTCTGATTGCAAAGGTGCTGCAGTCATATCAGCAATAATCTGGTAAATGTTTGTATGCTGTGCTGTAGGGTTTCACTTCTGACAAGTGTTGTTATGTTTCAGTGCTCGTAAGGTATCTGATCTTCATCCCAACCGCAATGTCTTCGCTAGTAGTTGTAGTTGTGGCCAGTAGTTGTTGATCTGAATTTCCTTCTGTAAGGCTCCGTTTCTGCAACTTGTTTCTTCTCGTCGCTTGTAGATGTCTGTTGTTCATCTTGATACATCTGAGCTTGCCTGGTATCTCTTCTGTCATCACATGTTCGCTTCACATGATCACTGGGGATGCGACAGGTGTCACAGGGAATATGTTATGGCTGACGTAGGGATGGGGAATGATGGTTGTGACCATGTGACTAACATTGCAAACACTGATGCGTTGTATCTGTGTAGTGTGGCCAGACTTCTTATGTGATTCTTGCTTTCTTTGTTTCTTCTGTAAGGCTTCGACTCCGCTGTAGTATGTCATTTCCCGTTGACTGCAAAGGTCTCCCATCTTCAATGTCCCGACTTGATCGTTTCGCTTCACATGATCACTGGGGTTGCAACAGGTGTTGCAGGGAGTATGTTGGGATTAACGAAGGAATAGGGAATGATGGTTGTGACCATGTGACTAACATTGCGAACATTGATGCGTTGTCTCTGAGTAGTGTGGCTAGGCTGGTGGTTGTTGTTGACTGATGTTCTCTTCTGTAAGGCTTCGTCTCTGCTGGTTTACGTTACATCCCGCTGCTTGTAGCTGTCTCTCGTCTTCAATAGTCCCGACTGTAGTGTGTATGCTTGGGGTTGTTGTGGCTGGTAGTTGTTGTTGATCTATAGTTGCTGTCTTCTTAAGTGGCTTCTCAAGAAAAAATCTCATTTTCGTCTATCTGCCGTCGTCACCACGACTTACTATTTCCGTCGTCACCACGACTTTTCATCAAAAATTTTCTCGCCGTAATATCTCGGCCTCAAATGTATGTCTTACATCTCTATCAACCGTCTCATCTACTGCAATACCCTATTGGTCCTGTGTACTCAGTTGTCTGTTGTGTGCGGTAGAGACCAATTATACTTAGGCTTTTCAAGACTAAGTTGCCGCCGCCATTTTGTTTATGTATAGTGCTATGATTCTCCTCACATAGCCTCTATCTCTTTCTTCATTACTTCATCTCCAAAAATTTCATAATCATGGCCTCTCTGGCTCTAAGCGTTTCTAACGCTATCTGTTTATTAATATCTTTAGTCTCCTCTACTCGTCTAACTGTGTCAACACTGTACTTCCTCTCTACCTCTGTATCTCGTATATCTCCCGAGTTTCTCTCACTCCTCTCCACTTCTTCTCTTCTCGCACTCCATGAGTTCCTCTCAGGTTCTATGTCGCTACCGCGACCTCTAATTATATAACTCTTATTTCTCTCTTCCTCTCTTCTCTGCCTCTCTATCTCGTGTAACTCCAGAATTTTCTGAATTTCTCTGCTCCTTACTTCTTCAACTGTGTATTTCGGTTTCTCTTTTACCGTTGCACCTTTCATTTTCCCTGAGTTCCTCTCAGGTTCTATGTCGATACCTCGACCGGTAATTATACTCCTATTTCTCTCCTCCTCTCTACTACTAGATCGGTATCTCCCTCGATCCTTAGTAGTTTATCTGCTGCTACTATTATTTCTCTCCTCGTTTGTAGCCTCTGGGTTCTTGGATCGGAAATCCTCTCGATCTGTATCTCTTAATATGCTATGTCTCTACTCACATAGCCTCTTGCTACTTTCTCCCCATCTCTTCTCGCACTCCCTGAGTTCCTCTCTTCTCTGCCTCTCTGTCTCGTATCTCTCCAACATTTTCAGAGCTACTTCATCTGAGTCTATACTTCTTATTATGCTATACCACTGACATTGATAGTAATAATCATCGATCATGTCTTGTTGTGACGCTCCAAAGGCTGGATCGATATAATTAATGGCTGGATCGATATCTCCACCTTCTTGATTCATTGATGCTTCAGATGATTCCTGTGTGGCAGATACGGAACAGATGATATTTTCAGGTCTTGAACAAAAGGCTTATCCAATGAGCTTTTACTAACTGCAATTGATTGAGGAAGGGAAAGTTTTCCATCTACTTCAGCTGCCTCATTTAAGCGCTCTGAATTGTCATTAGCAGATGTGCATGGTTTCACTGTCTGAATCGGCGGAGTCTTTCGTCCTTTTTTCTTCTTTTTCTTTTGTTTGTTTTTTCTCTCCACCTGTGCTGATGTTGTAACTTGCTTCAACTGTTCTTGATTCTTTTGTGGATTTTCTGAATCTATCTGTGCTGATGCTGTAACTTGTTTCAACTGTTCTTGATTCGTTTGTAGATTGGGGCTGTTGTTTCTTGAATATTCATTATCTAAAGGAACGTCACTCAACTCTGGAGCCGGTACATGACTTTGCACATTCAGGTCAGTTCTTTCTGGATCTTTGCATGTATCAGCTTCTTGTTTCTCATCTTGTAATTGATCTTGAGTGTTACTTTGACTTGACTGTCCTTTCTGAAGAAGTAATGTCTTTATGTCTTCTAGAACACTCATTCCTTTTGACACTAAACTGTTCAACACACCATCAACAGTCTCTAGCTCTGAAATATTAGCAATTTCTTGATGGACTTTTCTGCACTGTTTATCTTTCTTCATCTGTGCCTGACTCCATAGCATCGACAAGAGTGTACTTGGCTTCATGATGTCATTGTCGCTCTTCATATAACTTTCTTCCGATGTCAGCTTTTCTATCTTATCGACCATTTCAGTACTGTACAAATCAGGTAAGTCATCTGTTTGTACTGTGACATTTGTAACTGGTCTTGACTTTATTCTGACTGGGATTAAACTCTTCTTACATCTAACATCTGTTTGTACTGCGACACTCTTCATTTGATGTTTCATTCTAGTAACTTGTCTTTTCTGGACTGCTTGTGGACTTGTTGTCATTTCTGTTAATATCTTTGTATTTGTTCTTGTTGGTATTCTGTGATGTTTCTTCCCTGATTTGATTTGCCCGATGTGTGCTCTCCATCCATCTTCTGTTGTGAGGAGGCTAACTTGACCGTTGTTTGATGTTATGTTTTTAAACTCCCATAACTGTCTGGTTTTAATTTCATTGATAAAATTTCTTAATGTTATTCTCTGTGCTCTCTTGTTCAAAGTGTCCCAGTGTTTGTTATAACCATTCCGTCGTGAGTTGTTGTAGTTTTGTTGGTGTGGGCGAGAATGTTGTCGATGCTGTTGACATGTTTCATCCTGAAATGGTGTAGCCATTTTGTCGCTTTAGGAGAGGTGGTCACGGCGCCAAATTATTCTTACATAAGACCGTGCCGGTATCTTGCTAACTGAGAACTGGTCCAAAGGCACCAAATTATTCTTACATGTCACAGTGCCCTGGTGAGTGTTGAATTGAAGACTGGTCCAAAGGCACCAAATTATTCTCATGTGACAGTGGGGGTCCCTACTGGTTGATAGCTAGGTGACTGAGGTAGGCCTAGTTATTTAATTTATGAGGTCAGATTTCTTTCCTTGACCTATCTTCCAAGTAGAGCTATCTCTTTGACTGGCCTTTGTTCCGCCAGAGGTGGTAATTCCTGGATGATATAAGGTTCGTCTTTTCTTCAACCCAGACCACGTTCTTCTCTCCTAGGTGTTGTACTGCGACTGATGCGTATAGGGTTTTCTATTATTTCTATCTCTCCTATCACTCACTTCTAATAACTCTCCATTCCTTAATCTCTTCATACATCAAAGCAACTTAAGTGATGTGGTTCAACTCAAAAACAATTTATTTGCATCAGATAATACATGATCATCAATATAATCAATCAGGTACAGTTCTCAATTACAATGTCCTCAAGTCTTCCACTTGATTCAATCAAATATCTCTAAACATAGTTATATTGTTTCTCCTGTCTCCTCTGGTATATTTCGTTGTATACCTAGCCTACCAAAGTTCCTTCTCAGGTTCTACTATGTTTCTCATATTTTCTACAACAGTTCTTCTAAATCCTTGGAGTCATGTTCTCACCAAATCTCAATCTAGTTAGGTTTAACTCCTTTATATGCAGCATATAAGAGTCAATAGCTACACCTGAAATAATCAAACAATGTCTACTATTCCTATGGCATCCACCATACTTACTCTGCTTTGAGAGAGCGCAGAATAAACTCTGTAGGGGTTTAAGCACTTCTAGCTTTTACTTATTACTATTGCCGTAGACTATGATTCACTTTCATAGACCTGACAGCTAATCCTGAATACAAGTTATCCGCTCTGTATTTTGTTGAAGGTTCAACTTCTTTATTCATTCTGTTCATACTGCTCTCTTAAACCTTTGCATCATTATCTTCCTGCAGTTTCTTGGCTGTAATTCTGAAAACATTTTCTTCTAACTAATGAGATGCCTGTAAAAATTCATCTTCGTTAATTCACACATAAAGTTCTATAATGTCAGTGGTGTAAACCCTTTGTTCATATTTCTTGTTTACCGATAATGACTCATCTACTTTGCATGACAGCTCATCCTGGCTATCTGATAATGAAAGTCATCCACTTTCCAAGCTTTAATTGCGCCTTTGCTCATATTTCTCTTCTGTTACTCGCTCCCTTAATTGTGAGCGTCTTTATCTTCTGACAACATGTGTACTGTAGTTCTGAAACCATGTCTCTCTCAGCAAATAGTCTAAGCATAAGTAGAGTTAAAGGGGCTTCTTACCGTACTATACAGAAGTCCGATACTTATCACTGACTTACTATCACCCCTATAAGCTAATCCTAGGTTTAGCAGCACAAATTATCAAACAATTCTAAGTGTTCTCCTGAATTCCTATTACTATGATTCTAAAGCTATCTACTTCTGTAGACCTTCTGCACACCGCAGATTTCACATTTCTTGAGCGCCCCTTTTTTTTTTTTTTTTTTATAAAAAACCTTTATTTGGTCAATACATCAATATTATTTACAAAATTTTTACAAATATCACATGATCAATATAAAAGTAAAAGTAAAAGTAAACCCCCCTCTCCCCCCTCTCCCCAAACTATCATTTCAGCAAGTCAATAACTATAATAAACAATATAACAACAACAACAACAACACACACACACAAAAAAATACTAAAGATAAACATACTAAAGGTAACCCCCCCCCCCTCCCAATATATTGCAAGTCAATATCCGAAGTTGCAAAAAAGAATGTTGAAAGTGGGTGATGAAATGATAAATGATACATCGACAAATGATTAATGAGGACATATGTTAAAGAGTATTTACATTTATTTATATAGACAAAGTATTTACAGACAAAGCTACTTGCTTTGTATAGCGACCGAAGGGTCAATTAATTATTTATTTCAACAAACAAAAATTTCAAATTTGTTCTGTTATGTGTTGCGTCATGCGTTCGTATATTTGTGTAAATATTGTACTGTCATAATGTCCATTGTCGTTTACAGCTCTGTTCCTACATGTCCATACAAGATATCTAAAGTCAGCTAACAAAGTCAGTAACTTAAGTTCTGTTTGTCTTGTCATCTGTGGTAAAGTGTTCATCATGACTGCTCTATATAAATTAAGTGTCTGTTGTGAGTGTGGGCCTATTAATTTCCTTAACTTGTTTAAAGTGGGGGCCACTGTCTTACATGTGTAAAATAAGTGGTCTTCTGTCTCTATAATGTTGTCACTACACAGTTTACATTTGGGCGCTAATCTGTTTGCCTTCATTGATGATTTATTAGCTATTGGTGTTAAACTGTGTAGTAGTCTGTAAGTGACTTCTTTTGCTTGTGGTTTAATGTCTATTGCGTGGATGTTTGTAAAACTCTGTGTGTAATCAGTTATAAAGAGGTTGTACCTCTTCGTGTCTTTATAGGTGTTTCCTGTGCTGCAACTAGAAGTTTGTATATAAGTTTGGTGTCTTGTTTTATTAAGTGTTTGTTCCCCTCTAAATTTTGTAGACATATTTTGTAAAAAGGTGGTGGTGTACCAAAAAAATGGGGTTGATTGTTATTCAACTTACAAAGGTTTAATAATCTTAAACCAATGTAGTAGTGTGCCAGCGGGTATAGACTCGGGCATTTTATAACTTCCCCTATGTATTTAATCCTTAAAGCTTTTATTTCAGTGTTAATGTCTTGTAAGGCTATCCCCCCTTTATTTTTAGGTTGTATTAAAGTAGTGTGTTTAATACTGTGCCAGGTATTCCTAAAAATAAAGGTCCTAATTAGTTTATTTATTTCTGTTATAATCTTTTTAGGTACTATTTGTATATTTGCTGTGTAAATTATTTTTGGCATAATAAAACAATTAACTATAATACTTCTTCCGAAAATGGTAGCCGTTTTATATTTGTAAATTTCTAACATATTTTGGATTTTCTCTATCAATTTTGTCCATGTTTCTTTATTGGGGTCTTGAGGATTAAAAGAAAAGTTAATTCCATAAATTTTAATTTTATTCACTACCGTTAATTGAAAGGGGAAATCTGACCTATTCGAAAGTCCCCGTGATATTTGTGTCTTGTCTTATTCTTTCCAACACAGGTTCTAGCGTTATTACATATAACAAGGGCGACAGAGGGCACCCTTGCCTAACACTTCTCGTTAATCTGAATGTTTTAGTTAAACTATGGTTAATCAATATTTTACTTTCAGGTTTTTTATATAGGATTTTTATCCAGGATCTAAAGTATTTCCCTATATTGTTAGCTTTAAGACTCTTATGTAGGAAGGCATGTGATACTCTATCAAATGCCTTTTCCTGGTCTAAAGATAATATGGCACTCTGGCACTGTCTATCATGTGTGTATGTAATTAAGTCTCTAATGAAATGTGTATGTCTGCTAATGTTTCTACCATGTACACTACATTGTTGATCTGAATGTATTATTTTGTGCATGTGTGGCTTAAGCTTCAGAGTTAGTGCCTTGGCTAGAATTTTGTAATCAACATTTAAAAGGGAGATGGGCCTAAAATTCTTGATTTACTTTTTGTCATTATCATCCTTGGGAATTAACGTAATATAAGATTGATTTAGACTATCCGGGAGTTCCCCTTTTTGAAAAGCCTCTTCGAACGCTTTGATTAAGATAGGGCCTAAACATGGGAAGAAAAACCTGTAAAATTCTGCTGTTAGCCCGTCTGGCCCGGGTGCTTTATCTTTTTGAAAAGTACTAATTGCCCCTTGTAAATTATCTAATGTTAGGGGTTGGTCTAGCCTTTCACATTCCTCATCACTTAGACTCTTTGTGTATTTTAGAAATTTGTCTTGTATGTTTGCATCACTTTCTTCTTTAGTATATAGCTGCTTGTAGTATTCGAAGAAAGCGTGACTAATATTGGTATTGTCTGTATGATGTTTTCCTTTCATGTCAATTATTTCGTGTATCTGTCTACTGCGTTGTACATTCTGTTCAATTGCTAAATATTGCCTACTAGGGATTTCCTGCGTTATAGTGTGTAACTTGGTTCTAAGTAGCGCTCCCTGGTAGGTATGCTGTCTATATTGATCTAAATGCTCTTCTAAGGTTTGGATGTGAGGGTTCGTGTTGTCTAAACTTTTGGTTAAACTAATTGCTTCTTCTAAAATCCCCTCTTCTTTCTTAAATTTTTTGTGAATAAGTGTAGCCAAAATCTTCGTTCTGTCTCTAAGTGTGTTTTTTAACATATCCCAATATTGTGCAATGTTGTTATTGGGAATGTCTTGTGCATAACCTTGTATCAGTTGTGTTATTTGTTCTGTATAGTAAGTGTTTTTAAGTAGGCTGTTGTTAAATTTCCAATGCGGGGATCTCTTTACTTGTTTGTGCGTGTGTCCCGTACTTAAAGATGTGTAAACTGCGTGATGATCTGTGAATTTAAGAGTATTTTTTATGTGGTATATTTTGTGTATATTATAGTCACTAGTGGTGTAAATTCTATCTAATCTTGAAGCTAATTTAAATATGGGTTCGTCTTGTCATAATATGTAAAGGTTTGTTTGTTGGGTTCTATTTTTCTGTATGCATCTGAAAGATCATGCTCGTCTAACATAGCCTGAACTTGTCGTACAAGTAAAGACTTTTCTCGTGTCTGCGCTCTCGTGAAGCCTCCAGACCGGTCAAGGTCGGATAGAATACAATTAAAATCCCCCCCCCTAAAATTTTCTTATTCCCCTTGTAGTGTTCCGTTAGTATGTCGTGTAAACCGTCATAAAACTTAGGCCTGTCAATTTTCGTCGCAGGAGCGTATATATTAATAAGTGTGTGTGTGTCATGCTTGTTGTGCTTGTTTTGTATTTGTATAATGACAATTCTGCCACAATTGTCTGTTCTATAATGTACTGCTTCCCAATCCTCATTAATTTGAAGGATGGCAGAACCACTATGGCAGGTGCCCCGGGCGAACCAACCATGCTTCAGTCCTAACCTAGTTACTATCTGGTCGGCATGATACCTAGACGTAATCCCCGTTTGTTGCAAGAACAAAAAGTCGGGTTTCTCTTTTTTAATCAGTTTAATTACATGGTCCAGCTTATGTCTCAAACCGTTGATATTGAGAGATATTATCACTAGACTGCATGTCGAAGTGGTAAGCTGAGGTTGGCCACTCGTTATAAACTGTCTACTTGGCAAAGTGGCAGAGTGGCCACTTGCCATATCTAAACTATTTGACAAAACGGGGGCTTGCGAACCGTCTGTCTTTTTTGGGTTACAAAGCTGAGTAGTGGTCTGAGGCTGGCTACTCGCTACAGGTGAGTTGCTCAATAAAACGCTAGTTGGTAATTTATCATATGTTTTAAAGGCTGTAGTGGGCAAAGTGATAATCTGGTCATTTATTGCACATGGTTTGCACAGCATAGCGGTGACCGTAGGCTGACCGCTTTCTGTCGTAACTAGGCCACTCAACACATTTCTGTTTACATTGCTTGGTGAAGCGGTGCATAGGGGCTGACCTGCTAACCTAGTTACATGACTGTCTGACGGAATAGTGATCTGGGGCTGACTATCCGTTCTGCTATGATTATTTAGGCTCGACGCAGATGAAACCGCATCGCCTAAACATCCCACCCCAGTAGGGGGGGGGGGGGGAGTTGTCTGCTTAAAGAAAACTGTGCACATGTTTAAGTGTGTGTATGTGCGAACAAACTAAATATCAAAAAACTATTTACAATAACACAACTCATAATAAAACATTCTAACACCACTCCTAAACTATAGGTGTTGGCACACTTTACTGAAGTAAAATACATTATTTTCTTTATTTTCATTGTTAACCTCTGTACTTGGGTCTGCTTGAGGGGGCACATCTTCCCACGCACTGGTAATCTATAGTTCAAGCTTGAAACTTGACACGTCTCGCACTGGGCCCCAGTGCAGGGAAGAAAGGCTTGTAAGGGCACACTCTTGAGTAGTTCCCGTCATCAAACAGTTGCCCGTCAATAAACAGGCTTGCTGGCGACAACACGGCTTCCATTCCGTCATCATCTGCTGTTGCTGCCGCCCAGCTCATCTGAGTGTTCATCGGCGTTGGCGCCTCTGGAACTTCGGACCTTGGTGAACCTCTAGGGCTGCTTGGCCTTGACATCTCACGCTCGTCGACCAGAGGTGTCGACGCGTTCTTCCTCGGGGAGGGTTTTGAAGTGGACGCCCTAGGTGATGGCGGTAGGGCTTCCCTACTAGGAGAAAACTTGCTTGGCGACTTGCTGCTGCTACGCTTCACCTCCTTCGTCTTTACAGGCCCTGCTGCCTGTAACAAAAGTCTTTTCCTGTTCTTCTCCCCTCTTCTGGAGAGCACATCTTGAAAGTCTGGTTCATTCTTGGTAGATTCTAGTTCGGTGCTCTCTAATTCAGAGCTCTCTTCTGCTGGGCTTTTTGATGCGGGGCTCTCTTCCCGGCAATTTAGTTCTGCTGGTGTTTTATTTTTGACAGCTTCTTCTTCTCTAGTTAGCTTCACCTTGTTGGGGGGGGGGGGGGGCCGCTTCTTGGGACACTGACTCACCCAGTGAGTGTCTTCTCCACAAATAGCGCATTCAATTCTCCTTCCCGGTAGGGACACCCACACCCGTTGAAACTTTTCAACCGGACCTTCTATCTTGAGTTGAACAAAGTGGGGTACCTGGTGTGCGGAAGGTTTATACAAAAAATTCCACTTATCGTGGGCGGTTTTCACTCTTGAAACTTCCGCTTCTCTGTCCCCCGTCACTGCTGCTGCTAGTCGCTGAACCGCCTCTGCTTTTATGGTCGGAGGCATCCAGTTGAGTAGGCCTTTGGACTTCTCTTTGTCCAAGTGTTCTATATATACGCTCATTTGCGGGTTCGACCATTCAAATTTTTTGCCATGCAGGCCCGCATAATGTTTCATTTGAGCTGCTGTTGTCAGCGTAGCGAACCACTTAAATGGGCCCGCAAACCTGTATAGTGTGGCGACGCCACTAGTACCAACTCCCGCTGGTCCGGCCAGTATGCTGGTTATCAAGGAATAGGAGGCCCTATTCGCTTGTGACCCTGTTACAGTAATAACAAGTGTTCCTTTTTTGTGCAGCTCGCCTCCCTCTAAATCTTTCTCCATATTCAAGATAAAAGTTGGCACAGACGGTGCAGACATTTTATAAATATTTCCCTTCTTGGCCCTGACACCAATTTGGAAACAAAAGCAAAGTTCACCACGTTAGCCTAGCTAACCAGCTAAGCTAACAAACACAAAAAAAGTCCTGGAAGCACAGAAAAAATCCACCTGAAAACACAGACGGCCTTCACGGCACGTCTCGTCTGGTCAACTCTTCTGGTGAGACTGATCTCCTTTCGTCCTTCAATTTCCTATCTGATGGTCCAAAGTTGTTTTAGTTAATACGATTGGTCCGTTGTTCAGTTCACTCACCTATCGGCACGCTTAATTCTATGCTGTCAGCTCCGTGAACTGTGCTACATAACTGTTTACCTCTAGTCACTATTTTCACGTGCGTTTTACTCTGCTCTGCGTTCTTTTAACTGTAAACCTGTAAAGGGCGTTAATATTCATAGTTATTCCCCTTAGTGATTTTTTATCTTAGTTTCATTAATCCTTCTATATCTTTACTAAAACTAATCTGATATGCAAATTTGGTAAACTTTAATGATGTATACTTCGATTACCTTAAAGTCTAAAAAGGTTCCCTCCCTTACAAAAAACACTACATTTTCATTCTTTTATCTCCCATGTTAAGAACGAAAAGCCTATCACTTAAATTATTCTGATTTTCTAACCCATTTTTATATACTCTTTCATCTTGTAAACCCCAAATAACTGTTCGACTGACTTAAACTGCAGTGTATTTTACACTGTACAACCCAATGCCTAGAATTCGGCTTTTGGCTGGGATCATGTGTCTACACACGGGAAACAGTAGTGACATTCATGTCATGAGGTACCTAGTGTGAGAACACAGAAGATCACTACGGTGACACATGTTGTCATTGGGTCTTCTTGTGTTGGGACATGTGGTCTTGACCAGGCCGGGTTGGGGCGGGGATAATGCAACCTCATGCAAGGAAAAAATATGCAACCTCGTGCGAGGATTTAAAAAAAAAAAAAAAAAAAAAAAAAAAAAAAAAAGTATACGGCTTTTGGCTGGGATCATGTGTCTACACACGGGAAACAGTAGTGACATTCATGTCATGAGGTACCTAGTGTGAGAACACAGAGGATCACTACAATGACACATGTTGTCATTGGATCTTCTTGTGTTGGGACATGTGGTCTTGACCGGGGCCGAGTTTGGGCGGGTGCAAATGCAACCTCATGCGAGGAAAAAAATATGCAACCTCATGTGAGGAAAAAAAAAAGGTGACAATAGTGTTCAAGTGTTTTTTCACAGATTTTCGTGCGGATTACCTTTGTTGTGAGCGTGTGTGTTTTTTTTTTTCTCTATCCAAAATGGAAGTACAAGATATTATTCTAAACATGGAAGACGCCCTGGAAGGCGGGTCGTTGCACAGACCCGGTACTCTAGTTCTAACAACATCCGGACCACAAGCCGCGAGAGCCTCTTACTCGCTGATGGCCAGCATTTTGGCTGGACCTGCAGGGGTGGGCTCAAATAACATTGCAGCCCTTTACAGATTTTCAGACCCTCTAAAATGGTATGCGACCCTGACGACGTCAGCTCATATAACACATTACCAGAAGCTTCATGGGAAGAAATTCGAATGGGATAATCCCAAGATGTCTATTATCATAGAACATCAAGAGAAAGAAAAATCCAAGGGGGTGCTACACTGGCTACCCCCAACGATAAAAAAGG
The DNA here is from genome assembly GCA_024509875.1 of Oreohelix idahoensis. Lineage (NCBI taxonomy): Eukaryota > Metazoa > Mollusca > Gastropoda > Stylommatophora > Oreohelicidae > Oreohelix > Oreohelix idahoensis. Next base: position 334,706 of record JAMPIV010009226.1, read on the forward strand.
ACGCTGTTCTGCAAATAGTCACATCCATTACGGGCGACAGAGAAGCCGACGCTTTCCAGTTAAAGAACGCCACTGACAAGTGGGCCTTCATGAGTAACCCGACCAGAAACGTCCCGCACTATGTCAACATGAGACTACAGTCGCAGGGACACGAGACAAACGTAAAAATTTCTGTGACAATGACCGGTAGACGAACGCCTTGCGCGATTTGTGGTTTGGACAGTCATTGGGTTAACCAATGTCCAAAAAGGAAACCGCAAGTAGCAACCACAGTTACAGTTCCGGACAAAGCACAACCTACAAAATCAGCACCATCAACATCAGCTGCACCATTAATACAAAACAACCCCCAGATAACCAATGACGCACCACAAGACACAAATAACGTGGATTTACCCGAATCTGACCCAGAAGATATGAACAATGACAAATTTACACTTTTTGTAAACAAGAGGAAACAGAAGAAAGAGAAGTCGAAACAGATTAAAGTCAAAAGAAGAATTACGCAGATGTCCCCTCAGTCCACTCTGGGTGACACCAATATGACCACTGACATAAACAACAAGCATGACAGCAGCACAAGTGATTGTGACACAGATACACCACTCCGAGGTGGTGCCCCCCTCTTCCTGGGCAGCGAGGGCTACAGAGGACTACTATGACCCAGTGTTATCAATAGACTTGGAGAGTAACTCACCGGGACAGGACTTAACCTTCTGAAAATGGAAAAGAACTTTTTCACGAGTGCGTCGCGCGTACACAGACGACCCAGAGTTACAGAAGGGAAACTCGTGATGATTAAAGACGTTAAGAACTGTGTAATTAAAATAATACATATAAATATGAATTCAAGGACAGATAGAGACACAAGATACATAGTGGATACATATATGTGCAAATGGAGATACACAAGTATGTATTTACAATGCTATAATTCTCTTCCTTTTCAAGACATCCTTTCCCTTTGTAGTATCTTGATACTTATTTACTTTTCTGCCTTTTGGTTTTTCATATCCTTTTCACCACATAACCACACTCTTTCCTCCAATAGTCCTTTTTGTCAATTTTCATCCTGTGATCCGTGTTCCAAGTCTCGGGCTTTTCCTTTCTTGAGTGGTTTTTTTTTCCTCATCCATCAACCTTATTCCTTACCCACACGGATGCTCAAGTACCTTTCCTCTTTCCTAGAACTGACTGCACCTGCTCTATGCAGTAACAAGGGAACTGCATATGTTTGTCTTGTCTATTTTTGTTTTATTTTATGTAAACGTTTAATAATGTTTAATGTTGGGTTTTTTCATGGCGCACACAGTTTTACACCCCAACACTACGCCCTTTAGTTTAACCTTGTTGTCTTTAAACATAAATGGTTTAACAAATAAACTAAACTCTCTGGGAATACTAATTAAAAAATACCAACCCGATTTTGTTTTTCTGCAAGAAACCAGAGTTATTTCAAACTTCCGTGCTAAACAAATTACAACAAAATTAGGCTTAAGAAACGGGTGGTTTAGTATAGGGACATCACACACAGGTGTAGCGATCTTACAAGTATCAGAAGACTGGGAAACAACACACCATAACACGGACACTAGCGGTAGATTAGTTTGTGTCCAAATCAAAAATAAACAAAGCGAACAAGACACATACACATTGGTCAATGTATACGCTCCCAGTCAGAGGGCAAGCCAGCCAGTTTTTTATGGAGAGCTCTCTGATTTTTTGTCACCACAATACAAAGGAGGGAACTTAATTTTAGGAGGGGATTTTAATTGTGTCACGTCTGATTTGGATCGTGCTGGTCGAACCTTACAAGAACAGAACACACATGTGAATAAGAATCAGACATCTCCGTGGAAGATATTACAAACTATTGTAGATGAGCATGGTCTAAAGGATACCTTTAGAAGTGTTGAACCAAATAATAGATCGTACACTTTCATAGATAAGACATACCCAGGCTTACGACGAGCTTCTAGGATAGATAGGATATATACATCAGAAATTTACAAGGTACAGAAAACACAACATATTAACAGCACACTCGATTTCACAGACCATAAAGCAGTTTATACAGTGTTAGGTATAGGGACGCCCATTATAACATCTAAAAGATCTCCACATTGGAAGTTTAATAACAGTTTACTTAAACATGATTTCTTCACAAAGGAAATAATGCAGCTCATATTAGGATACACAGAACAGATCCCTGAACAAAATATTGCAGGATATTGGGACCTATTAAAAAAACACCATAAAAGACAGGACACAGGTCCTGGCAACCTACATACACAGGACATCCAAAACACAAGAAAAGATATTAGAACAAGCTATCAAACTGACAAAAAAGATAGACAAAACTGACCCGGTTATTCAGATGTTACAGGACCAGTTAGAACAGCATAAACAACACATATACAAAGGTGCAATGCTGAGAACGAAGTTATACACAACACAAGAGACTCCAAACAAACAGTATTTGGCGATAGAACAGAACGTTCAACAAAATAAGCAGATTCGCCAAATACAAGATAACAATGGACAATTGCAAACAAACAACACAAACATATGTCAGACCATCTTGGAATTTTATAAACATTTATACACCAAAGAAGAAACAAGAACAGACACGCAAGAAAAATTTTTAAAGTACACAAAATCTCTTACAGAACAAGAAAATAAAAATTTAGACCAAGTTATAACACTCGAAAATTTGAGGGAGGCAGTAAACACACTAAACAGAGATAAGACCCCTGGCCCAGATGGCCTTACATCAGAATTCTATATTTTCTTTTTTCCCGTTCTTGGACCACTATTAATGAAAGTTTTTGAGGAAGCTTTTCAGAAAGGCGAACTTCCTGAAAGTTTAAACCAGTCGTACATAGTACTCTTACCAAAAGAACAAACAGATAGGAAACTACTAAAAAACTATAGACCCATATCACTTCTAAATACTGATTACAAAATTTTAACTAAAACTTTAACTAATAAATTGAAATCATTCATGCATATCCTAACTCATGACGACCAACAGAACAGCGTGCCGCAGAGAAATATTAGCAAACATACACACTTTTTTAGAGACCTGATTAACTACGCGGCAGACAAGCAGCACGAGGCCGCTATTCTATCGTTGGACCAAGAAAAAGCCTTCGATAGGGTATCCCATTCTTTTTTGCACAAAACACTGCTTGCTTGTAATGTAGGGCCATACTTTAGGAAATGGATAGAAATTATATATAAAAAACCCGAAAGTAGACTTTTAATTAATCACACAATTACAGAACCCTTTATTCTAACTAGGTCAGTCAGGCAAGGCTGTTCACTCTCGCCTTTGCTATATGTACTGTCAATAGAACCCGTGTTAGAGAAAATTAGACAAGACACAAACATCACGGGGGTTTTCATTCCAGGACAAGGTCAAAGGAAATTAGCCGCGTACGCGGACGATACGATTTTTTTCCCAACCAAAATTTCCTCTATTCAAAATATTTTAAATACCTTTAAGGAGTTTGAACGAGCCAGTGAAGCAAAACTAAACATTCAGAAATCAAAGTTAATGGGAATAGGTAAATGGAGAAACAGATCAGATTTCCCTTTCCAGTTGCTACAAGTAAATGAAATAAAAATTTACGGTATTACATACACTGCCACACCAACACAAAGGAATACAGAGGTGTGGAAAAACTTGTTAGAGAAAATAAAAAACAGACTAGAAAGATATATATATAAAAACTACTACAATTTTTGGAAGATCGGTTTTAATCAACACTTTTATTTTACCTAAATTGATCTACATAGCAAATGTTCAAACCATTCCTCCAGAACGTATTACACAAATAAACAAACTCATAAGAACTTTCTTATTCCGCAACACCTTACACTGTATAAAGCATAAAACGTTAATACAACCCAAAGATAGAGGGGGAGTATCTTTACAAGATATAGCAACTAAAATAAAAGCTTTAAGAATCAAGTACATAGGAGAAATAGTAAAAAATCCTGAACAATACCTTTGGCTCATTATTATATTGGTCTGAGATTATCTAACGTGTGTCGTTACAAAAACAATCAACCTCATTACTTTGGCACTTTACCACGGTTCTACAAACAATGCATACAAAGCATACAAGGGAATACACCTTTATTACAACAAAATACACGCTCCATTTACAAAAGTCTTATTAGTGCACAAGAACCCTCATTAGTGACAAGGATAAAACGTGGGTATAACTATTTTATAACTGATTACCAACCTATTTTTAAGAGCTTACACGAGTTACCACTTGCTCCACCCGCAAAGGAAGTCACGTTTAGATTATTATATAACATGACACCCATTAGGCAAAGACTTGTTGCACAGTGGAAGAACCTCCCAAAATGCAAATTATGTAATACCAATACACAGGAAACAGAAGATCATTTGTTTTTTTACTGTAGTACAGTCACTTCTACAATAGGAATTTTGAAAAAGGAATTGATGGTCTACTTTCCACGCAGTATAGACATGTATAGAGCTATCATGCTGAATTCCCTACCAAAGTGCACACAACAAGTAGAACTGAAACTTTTGAGCCTGATAGTGGAATTTAAATATTTAGTCTGGATTTGTAGGAACTACGCGGTGTTTGAAGGAAAACAGTACAACGCCCACTTATTCTTAAAAATATTCTTACAAAAAACACAATATATTAAAAGTTGAAGAGATTGAGGGAGGGGAGGGGGGGCGGTGGGAAATGGGGTGGGGGGGGGGGGGGCAGGAAATAAATTTCAACCCTGATTTTGACTGTACATAGGTTTAAATAATTATAGCCATGTTCCGGCTTTCTGGATGCAAGTTCAATGTATATGTGAAGATTTTTTTGGAAAATTTTCTTTCAAGAGTGCCAGTGAGTGAGAGTACGCGTGGTTTTTATATGTTATAAAATTTGTGGGCTCTTGTAAATTCTAAAAGGAATTTAAAAAAGGAAAAAGGGAAGTGTGAGCAAGTGTAAGTTTTTTTTTTAAACATATGTAAAATACTATGAACTGTTTAGGAATTTGAATTAACTATAGATCCTTTTTTTAATTTTCTTAAAATTTTTAATTTTTATTTTTCTTTAATCCTTTATTATATTATTATTATTACAATTTATTTAAATATTTTTGTTTAACTTTATTTGGGAGAGTGCGAATGAGGCTTTATATGTAATATACAATGTATTTGCCTGGTATTTCATGCAATGTACCCGTTTTGTAAAGTTGAAGAACGATAAATAAAAAAAATAAAAAAAAAAAAAAAAAGGTGACAAAAAAAAAAAAAAAAAAAAAAAAAGGGGACACAAAAAAAAAAAAAAAAAAAAAAAAAAAAAAGGTGACACAAGTGTTCAAGTGTTATTTCACAGTTTTTCGCGCGGATTACCTTTGTTGTGAGCGTGTGTGTTTTTTTTTTTTTTTCTATCCAAAATGGAAGTACAAGATATTATTCTAAACATGGAAGACGCCCTGGAAGGCGGGTCGCTGCCGGCACTCTAGTTTTAACAATATCCGGACCACAAGCCGCGAGAGCCTCTTACTCGCTGATGGCCAGCATTTTGGCTGGACCTGCAGGGGTGGGCTCAAATAACATTGCAGCCCTTTACAGATTCTCAGACCCTCTAAAATGGTATGCGACCCTGACGACGTCAGCTCATATAACGCACTATCAGAAGCTTCATGGGAAGAAATTCGAATGGGATAATCCCAAGATGTCTATAATCATAGAACATCAAGAGAAAGAAAAGTCCAAGGGGGTGCTACACTGGCTACCCCCAACGATAAAAAAGGACGCTGTTCTGCAAATCGTCACATCCATTACGGGCGACAAAGAAGCCGACGCTTTTCAGTTAAAGAACGCCACTGACAAGTGGGCCTTCATGAGTAACCCGACCAGAAACATCCCGCACTATGTCAACATGAGACTACAGTCGCAGGGACACGAGACAAACGTAAAAATTTCTGTGACAATGACCGGTAGACGAACGCCTTGCGCGATTTTTGGTTTGGACAGTCATTGGGTTAACCAATGCCCAAAAAGGAAACCGCAAGTAGCAACCACAGTTACAGTTCCGGACAAAGTACAACCTACAAAATCAGCACCATCAACATCAGCTGCACCATTAATACAAAACAACCCCCAGATAACCAATGACGCACCACAAGACACAAATAACGTGGATTTACCCGAATCTGACCCAGAAGATATGAACAATGACAAATTTACACTTTTTGTAAACAAGAGGAAACAGAAGAAAGAGAAGTCGAAACAGATTAAAATCAAAAGAAGAATTACGCAGATGTCCCCTCAGTCCACTCTGGGTGACACCAATATGACCACTGACATAAACAACAAGCATGACAGCAGCACAAGTGATTGTGACACAGACACACCACTCCGAGGTGGTGTCCCCCTCTTCCTGGGCAGCGATGGCTACAGAGGATTACTATGACCCAGTGTTATCAATAGACCTGGGGAGTAACTCACCGGGACAGGACTTAACCTTCTGAAAATGGAAAAAAACTCTTTCACAAGCGCGTCGCACGTACACAGACGACCCAGAGTTACAGAAGGGAAACTCGTGATGCTTAAAGACGTTAAGAACTGTGTAACTAAAATAATACATATAAATATGAATTCAAGGACAGATAGAGATACAAAATACTTAGTGGATACATATATGTGCAAATGGAGATACACAAGTATGTATTTACAATGCTATAATTCTCTTCCTTTTCAAGACATCCTTTCCCTTTGTAGTATCTTGATACTTATTTCCTTTTCTGCCCTTTGGTTTTTCTTTTCTTTTTCATTACATAACCACACCCTTTCCTCCAATAGTCCCTTTTGTCAATTATCATCCTGTAATCCGTGTCACAAGTCTCGGGCCTTTCTTTTCTTGAGTGGCATTTTTTTCTCTACATCCTTCAACCTTATCCCTTATCTACACAGATGCTCAAGTACCTTCTCTCTTTCCTAGAACTGACTGCACCTACTCTATGCAGTAACAAGGGAACTGCATATTTTTGTTTAATTTTATGTAAATGTTTAAAGAAATAATGTTTGGGTTGTTTTTTCCTTGGCGCACACTGTTTTACACCCCAACACTACGTCCTTTAGTTTAACCTTGCTGTCTTTAAACATAAACGGTTTAACAAATAAACTAAACTCTCTGGAAATACTAATTAAAAAATACCAACCCGATTTTGTTTTTCTGCAAGAAACCAGAGTTATTTCAAACTTCCGTGCTAAACAAATTACAACAAAATTAGGCTTAAGAAACGGGTGGTTTAGTATAGGGACATCACACACAGGTGTAGCGATCTTACAAGTATCAGAAGACTGGGAAACAACACACCATAACACGGACACTAGCGGTAGATTAGTTTGTGTCCAAATTAAAAATAAACAAAGCGAACAAGACACATACACATTGGTCAATGTATACGCTCCCAGTCAAAGGGCAAGCCAGCCAGCCTTTTATGGAGAGCTCTCTGATTTTTTGTCACCAAAATACAAAGGAGGGAACTTAATTTTAGGAGGGGATTTTAATTGTGTCACGTCTGACTTGGATCGTGTTGGTCGAACCTTACAGAAAACATATGTGAATAAGAATCAGACATCTCCGTGGAAGATATTACAAACTATTTTAGATGAGCATGGTCTAAAGGATACCTTTAGAAGTGTTGAACCAAATAATAGATCGTACACTTTCATAGATAAGACATACCCAGGCTTACGACGAGCTTCTAGGATAGATAGGATATATACATCAGAAATTTACAAGGTACAGAAAACACAACATATTAACAGCACACTCGATTTCACAGACCATAAAGCAGTTTATACAGTGTTAGGTATAGGGACGCCCATTATAACATCTAAAAGATCTCCACATTGGAAGTTTAATAACAGTTTACTTAAACATGATTTCTTCACAAAGGAAATAACGCAGCTCATATTAGGATACACAGAACAGATCCCTGAACAAAATATTGCAGGATATTGGGACCTATTAAAAAACACCATAAAAGACAGGACACAGGTCCTGGCAACCTACATACACAGGACATCCAAAACACAAGAAAAGATATTAGAACAAGCTATCAAACTGACAAAAAAGATAGACAAAACTGACCCGGTTATTCAGATGTTACAGGACCAGTTAGAACAGCATAAACAACACATATACAAAGGTGCAATGCTGAGAACGAAGTTATACACAACACAAGAGACTCCAAACAAACAGTATTTGGCAATAGAACAGAACGTTCAACAAAATAAGCAGATTCGCCAAATACAAGATAACAATGGACAATTGCAAACAAACAACACAAACATATGTCAGACCATCTTGGAATTTTATAACATTTATACACCAAAGAAGAAACAAGAACAGACACGCAAAAAATTTTTTTAAAGTACACAAAATCTCTTACAGAACAAGAAAATAAAAATTTAGACCAAGTTATAACACTCGAAAATTTGAGGGAGGCAGTAAACACACTAAACAGAGATAAGACCCCTGGCCCAGATGGCCTTACATCAGAATTCTATATTTTCTTTTTTCCCGTTCTTGGACCACTATTAATGAAAGTTTTTGAGGAAGCTTTTCAGAAAGGCGAACTTCCTGAAAGTTTAAACCAGTCGTACATAGTACTCTTACAAAAAGAAAAAACAGATAGGAAACTACTAAAAAACTATAGACCCATATCACTTCTAAACACTGATTACAAAATTTTAACTAAAACTTTAACTAATAAACTGAAATCATTCATGCATATCCTAACTCATGACGACCAACAGAACAGCGTGCCGCAGAGAAATATTAGCAAACATACACACTTTTTTAGAGACCTGATTAACTACGCGGCAGACAAGCAGCACGAGGCCGCTATTTTATCGTTGGACCAAGAAAAAGCTTCGACAGGGTATCCCATTCCTTTTTGCACAAAACACTGCTTGCTTGTAATGTAGGGCCATACTTTAGGAAATGGATAGAAATTATATATAAAAACACCCGAAAGTAGACTTTTAATAAATCACACAATCACAGAACCCTTTTATTCTAACTAGGTCAGTCAGGCAAGGCTGTCCACTCTCGCCTTTGCTATATGTACTGTCAATAGAACCCGTGTTAGAGAAAATTAGACAAGACACAAACATCACGGGGGTTTTCATTCCAGGACAAGGTCAAAGGAAATTAGCCGCGTACGCGGACGATACGATTTTTTTCCCAACCAAAATTTCCTCTATTCAAAATATTTTAAATACCTTTAATGAGTTTGGACGAGCCAGTGAAGCAAAACTAAACATTCAGAAATCAAAGTTAATGGGAATAGGTAAATGGAGAAACAGATCAGATTTCCCTTTCCAGTTGCTACAAGTAAATGAAATAAAAATTTACGGTATTACATACACTGCCACACCAACACAAAGGAATACAGAGGTGTGGAAAAACTTGTGAGAGAAAATAAAAAACAGACTAGAAAGATATAAATATAACACTACTACAATTTTTGGAAGATCGGTTTTAATCAACACTTTTATTTTACCTAAATTGATTTACATAGCAAATGTTCAAACCATTCCTCAAGAAATTATTACACAAATAAACAAACTCATAAGAACTTTCTTATTCCGCAACACCTTACACTGTATAAAGCATAAAACGTTAATACAACCCAAAGATAGAGGGGGAGTATCTTTACAAGATATAGCAACTAAAATAAAAGCTTTAAGAATCAAGTACATAGGAGAAATAGTAAAAAATCCTGAACAATACCCTTTGGCTCATTATTATATTGGTCTGAGATTATCTAACGTGTGTCGTTACAAAAACAATCAACCTCATTACTTTGGCACTTTACCACGGTTCTACAAACAATGCATACAAAGCATACAAGGAAATACACCTTTATTACAACAAAATACACGCTCCATTTACAGAAGTCTTATTAGTGCACAAGAACCCTCATTAGTGACAAGGATAAAACGTGGGTACAACTATTTTATAACTGATTACCAACCTATTTTTAAGAGCCTACACGAGTTACCACTTGCTCCACCCGCAAAGGAAGTCACGTTTAGATTATTATATAACATGACACCCATTAGGCAAAGACTTGTTGCACAGTGGAAGAACCTCCCAAAATGCAAATTATGTAATACCAATACACAGGAAACAGAAGATCATTTGTTTTTTTACTGTAGTACAGTCACTTCTACAATAGAAATTTTGAAAAAGGAATTGATGGTCTACTTTCCACGCAGTATAGACATGTATAGAGCTATCATGCTGAATTCCCTACCAAAGTGCACACAACAAGTAGAACTGAAACTTTTGAGCCTGATAGTGGAATTTAAATATTTAGTCTGGATTTGTAGGAACTGCGCGGTGTTTGAAGGAAAACAGTACAACGCCCACTTATTCTCAAAATTATTCTTACAAAAAAACACAATATATCAAAAGTTGAAGGGATTGAGGGAGGGGGGGGGGGGGGGGGGGGGGGGGGTGGGGGGGGGGGGTGGGGGGCAAGGGGGGGGGGGGGGCAGGAAACTAATTTCAACCCAGATTTTGACTGTACATATGTTTAAATAATTATAGCCATGTTTTGGCTTTCTGGATGCAAGTTCAATGTATATGTGAAGATTTTTTTGGGAAAATTTTCTTTCAAGTGTGCCAGTGAGTGAGAGTACGCGTGGTTTTTATATGTTATACAATTTGCGGGTTCTTGTAAATTCTAAAAGGAAAAAAAAAAAGGAAAAAATGGAAGTGTGAGCAAGTGTATTCCAGGTTTTTTTTTTTTATACATATGTAAAATACTATGAACTGTTTAGAAATTTGAATTAGCTATAAATCTTTTTTTAATTTTCTTAAAATTTTTTATTTTTTTTTTTTATTTAATCTTTTCTTATATTATTTTATTATTATTTTTTTAAATATTTTTGTTTAACTTTATTTGGGAGAGTGCGAATGAGGCTTTATATGTAATATACAATGTATTTGCCTGGTATTTCATGCAATGTACCCGTTTTGTAAAGTTGAAGAACGATAAATAAAAGTGTTTTAAAAAAAAAAAAAAAAAAAAAAAAAAAAAAAAAAAAAAATTAATGTCGCACACTAGTGTTCAAGTGTTTTTTTCACAGATTTTCGTGCGGATTACCTTTGTGTGTGAGTGTTTTTTTTTCTGAGTGGATATTTCTTTTTTTTTTCCAAATCCAAAATGGAAGTACAAGATATTATTCTAAACATGAAAGACGCCCTGGAAGGCGGGTCGCTGCACAGACCCGGTACTCTAGTTCTAACAACATCCGGACCACAAGCCGCGAGAGCCTCTTACTCGCTGATGGCCAGCATTTTGGCTGGACCTGCAGGGGTGGGCTCAAATAACATTGCAGCCCTTTACAGATTCTCAGACCCTCTAAAATGGTATGCGACCCTGACGACGTCAGCTCATATAACCCACTATCAGAAGCTTCATGGGAAAAAATTCGAATGGGATAATCCAAGATGTCTATAACATAGAAAACAAAAAAAGATTTTTTTTCAAGGGGGTGCTTCTATGTGGCTACCCCCAACGGTAAAAAATGCGCTGTTTACAAATTGTCAAGCCGTCGGAATCTCTATCATGTCGGGTTCCAAGCCACAAGCGCAAAATATTTTTGGGAAACGTCTATAGAAGCATTACAAATAAACTTTGTCAAGCATAATAAAATGTAAAACGAATTTCTTTGCAAAAAGAGCAGTCTTTCGCTCGGTGAGAAATAGACTGTACTTGCGATGGGGCCTGTTCCTCAATCAAGGCCAACGGCACAACAGTGACACGCTGATAACGTGCACTCCATTACGACGCGATATCAACCAGACTCCGATCGTTCTCACCACCGATAAGGCAGGACTTGTCGCCATTGCTAGGGAAAAGTGTCATGATGCAGACAACAGCGAGCAAATGGATTTCGAGATACAGGGGACAAGTTGACATGCACATAAATCTGAAGCCAAATGCAGTTTGCTTAACAATATGCAAATACGACAGGCATTTGGATTACGAAAATCGCCAGAAAGTTATCGTCGATCGATTTGAATGCCATCCATATGGCGTGAAGTTCATATGAACCTACAATCGAATACAGCTTGACCAAGCAACTCGGACAACGAGATCAGTCCTTTATCTTTGCATTGAACCGAAACCAGTTCTGTGATCCGTCCAGCAGTTCCACACACTCAAACTTCAGACAGAATGTTCGAAAGTGCCAGTGGTTCGCAAGCAGAGAAATGCTGTTTCTCACCAGACACTACAAGAGAAACTAAAGATCACTCAGATTATGTACCGGGAAGTGAGGATTCGCTCAGGGCCCTACCGACATAAAGTGATCGGTATCTGTTAGAGGTCCCATTAACGGGCAGGAGGAGATCAATAGAGTTGCAAGGTACGAAAAAGGTGTTACCCTAATATCGCTAAATAACACGGAGAAGACAACAGAACTGATGATTAGAGTTAGCACCAAAAAGATAGTGGTAAGAGGGATAGACAAACAGTCGGGATACACAAGAGAGTCCCAGCCCCTATACTCCGATATCTAAATTTCGTCATAGACACAAAACTTGTTCAAGATAGATGGGGATGATGACATTTGCTATTCAAAATAAAAGATTGGTCTAATGGATTCAACTCGGTCTATGAACATCCACAGCGCCTGGAAGAAGAAAAATTTTCATCAAAATAACACAGGCTTTTAGACTAGTCTGGAAGACGATGAAAAAGCCATAATCGGACACAAACTAGTTTCCTCAACTATCCAAGGTGACATCAAGACCAAGTTTCATCTTTCAATAGCAACGATAGATGTCGAATAATCTCAAGAAGTATTGCAACAATTCCTCTCTGTTATGCATGCTAGAAACTGCCGGAATTGGGAGCTAAAAGATTCCATTCTTGCAGGAGAGAGACGAGTAATTGTCCCTACTGTGCTTTGGGAAGTCAGCGCATACAAGATCAGGTCATTAGGCGAAAAAAGTTCTATCATGGATTAAAGAAGTAAACAACAGAACCTGCGCAAACCTGTCTCGGGAATGTAACACGAGAAGCCATTAGTTAACTAAAGCAGGCAAACTATCACTTTCAGAGGCATCATTCACGAGTGGCTTCAACGGCATTGTTTGGTAAACGTGGGAAGACACGTGACACAAGAGCCCACTGATGATATGGTTTCTAAAAACAGATTGCAACATTTGGAACAAAACTCAAAGTCGAGACGAACAGTTTTAAAACGACGACTGGATATTTGCCCAAGAGACGAAAACAATCAGTAGCTTATAGAGCGTCGGTTTACAGGACATGAAAACCATCAAACACGAGATCGAAGTTGACTTCGGCGATTTTCAGAGCTAAAGGAAGAGAACGAACAAATACTCAAAAGAATTGAAAAGACTGAGATTTGGGATCGTTGAGGATAACTTACAAAAACTAGTTCATATGCTTTCAAAAATGGTGTAAAGTTTTTCTGGTCAACACGATCGGTAAAAATGAGAACGTGAAGAAATGTACAGCAAACTGAACAGAAGAGCAAGATATCAGCCGAAATCCTCAAGAGAAAGAGCAAATGCAGCCATGAAGGAGGCCCTACCAAACATACTAAAGACAGTCATGGGACAACACACACCGAATCAGACAACAACGAGAAAGGACCAAGCAGACAGCTAGTGGTCCGTTGCAGGTCCAATCATCTCCAGGACTAGGAACGCGATACCAGCGAAGACGTTAACACCCTAGGTACCCCAATATAACCGTTTGTAACCCGTAAGGCAGGAAAGGAACACCATGAGCACGCCAACGACAAAATATACCAGACAAGCAACGAAGAGGTATCCAGACAGTGAGCTAGTGGCCTTTTTTAGGACCAGTCCTTTTCAGGACTAACAACCTAAGACTTAGCATATAAGAAAGAAAAACGCAATATATACCCCAGTGTAATAACCAACTTTCAGAGAAAGAAAAGTCCAAGGGGGTGCTACACTGGCTATCATTTACGATAAAAAACGGACGAACTGTTCTACAAATCGTCACATCCATTACGGGCGACAAAGAAACCGAAGCCTTTCAGTTAAAGAACGCCACAGACAAGTGGGCCTTCATGAGTAACACAACCAGAAACATCCCGCACTATGTCAACATGAGACTACAGTCGCAGGGACATGAGACAAACGTGAAAGTTTCTGTTATAATGACCGGCAGACGAACGCCTTGTGCGATTTGTGGTTTGGACAGTCATTGGGTTAACCAATGCCCAAAAAGGAAACCACAAGTAGCAACCACAATCACAGTTCCGGACAAACTACAACCTACAAAATCAGCACCATCAACATCAGCTGCACCTTTAATACAAAACACCCCCCAGATAACCAATGACGCACCACAAGACACAAACAACATGGATTTACCCGAATCTGACCCAGAAGATAAGAACAATGACAAATTTACACTTTTTGTAAACAAGAGGAAACAGAAGAAAGAGAAATCGAAACAGACTAAAGTCAAAAAAAGAATTACGCAGACATCCCCTCAGTCCACTCTGGGTGCTACCAATATCACCACTGACATCAACAACCAGCATGACAGCAGCACAAGTGATTGTGAAACAGACACACCACTCCAAGGTGGTGCTCCCTCTTCCTGGGCAGCGATGGCTACAGAGGACTACTATGACCCAGTGTTATCAATAGACCTGGAGAGTAACTCACCGGGACAGGACTTAACCTTCTGAAAATGGAAAAGAACTCTTTCACAAGCGCGTCGCACGTACACAGACGACCCAGAGTTACAGAAGGGAAACTCGTGATGCTTAAAGACGTTAAGAACTGTGTAACTAAAATAATACATATAAATATGAATTCAAGGACAGATAGAGATACAAGATACATAGTGGATACATATATGTGCAAATGGAGATACACAAGTATGTATTTACAATGCTATAATTCTCTTCTTTTTCAAGACATCCTTTCCCTTTGTAGTATCTTGATACTTACTTCCTTTTCTGCCTTTTGGTTTTTCATATCTTTTTCATTACATAACCACACCCTTTCCTCCAACAGTCCTTTTTGTCATTTATCATCCTGTAATCCGTGTTCCAAGTCTCGAGCCTTTCTTTTCTTGAGTGGCAATTTTTTCTACATCCATCAACCTTACTCCTTACCCACACAGATGCTCAAGTTCCTTTCCTCTTTCCTAGAACTGACTGCACCTGCTCTATGCAGTAACAAGGAACTGCAAACTTTATTTTATTGTATGTAAACGATTAAGTCAAAAATGTTGGGTTTTTTTTCATGGCGCACACTGTTTTACACCCCAACACTAGCCCTTTAGTTTAACCCTGTTGTCTTTTAACATAAACGGTTTAACAAATAAACTAAGCTCTCTTTAAATAGTAACTAAAAAAATATCAACCCGATTTTATTTTTCTGCAAGAAACCAGAGTTATTTCAATCTTTCGAGCCAAACAAATTACAACAAAACTAGGTTTAAGAAACGGTTGGTTTAGTATAGGGACATCGCACACAGGTGTAGCGATCTTACAAGTATCAGAAGACTGGGAAATAATACACCATAACACGGACACGAACGGTAGATTAGTTTGTGTCCAAATTAAAAATAAACAAAGCAAACAAGACACATACACATTAGTCAATATATACGCTCCCAGTCAAAAAACAAACCAGCCAGCCTTTTATGGAGAACTCTCTGATCTTTTGTCACCACAATACAAAATAGGGAACTTAATTTTAGGAGGGGATTTTAATTGGGTCACGTCCGACCTAGATCTTGCTGGTCGAACCTTACAAAGACAGAACACATATGTAAATAAGAATCAGACATCTCCGTGGAAGATATTACAAACTATTTTAGATGAGCATGGTCTAAAGGATACCTTTAGAAGTGTTGAACCAAATAATAGATCGTACACTTTCATAGATAAGACACACCCGGGCTTACGACGAGCTTCTAGGATAGAAAGGATATATACATCAGAAATTTACAAGGTACAGAAAACACCACATATTAACAGCACGCGCGATTTCACAGACCATAAAGCAGTTTATACAGTATTAGGTATAGGGACGCCCATTATAACATCTAAAAGATCTCCACATTGGAAGTTTAATAATAGTTTACTTAAACATGATTTCTTCACAAAAAAAATAACGCAGCTCATATTAGGATACACAGAACAGACCCCTGAACAAAATATTGCAGGATATTGGGGCCTATTAAAAAACACCATAAAAGACAGGACACAGGTCCTGGCAACCTACATACACAGGACATCCAAAACACAAGAAAAGATATTAGAACAAGCTATCAAACTGACAAAAAAGATAGACAAAACTGACCCGGTTATTCAGATGTTACAGGACCAGTTAGAACAGCATAAACAACACATATACAAAGGTGCAATGCTGAGAACGAAGTTATACACAACACAAGAGACTCCAAACAAACAGTATTTGGCAATAGAACAGAACGTTCAACAAAATAAGCAGATTCGCCAAATACAAGATAACAATGGACAATTGCAAACGAACAACACAAACATATGTCAGACCATCTTGGAATTTTATAAACATTTATACACCAAAGAAGAAACAAGAACAGACACGCAAAAAAAAATTTTTAAAGTACACAAAATCTCTTACAGAACAAGAAAATAAAAATTTAGACCAAGTTATAACACTCGAAAATTTGAGGGAGGCAGTAAACACACTAAACAGAGATAAGACCCCTGGCCCAGATGGCCTTACATCAGAATTCTATATTTTCTTTTTTCCCGTTCTTGGACCACTATTAATGAAAGTTTTTGAGGAAGCTTTTCAGAAAGGCGAACTTCCTGAAAGTTTAAACCAGTCGTACATAGTACTCTTACCAAAAGAAAAAACAGATAGGAAACTACTAAAAAACTATAGACCCATATCACTTCTAAACACTGATTACAAAATTTTAACTAAAACTTTAACTAATAAATTGAAATCATTCATGCATATCCTAACTCATGACGACCAACAGAACAGCGTGCCGCAGAGAAATATTAGCAAACATACACACTTTTTTAGAGACCTGATTAACTACGCGGCAGACAAGCAACTGGACGAGGCGCTATTTTATCGTTGGACCAAGAAAAAGCTTTCGACAGGGTATCCCATTCTTTTTGCACAAAACACTGCTTGCATGTAACGTCGGGCCATACTTTAGGAAATGGATAGAAATTATATATAAAACACCCGAAAGTAGACTTTTAATAAATCACACAATCACAGAACCTTTTATTCTAACTAGGTCAGTCAGGCAAGGCTGTCCACTCTCGCCTTTGCTATATGTACTGTCAATAGAACCCGTGTTATGGGAATAGGTAAATGGAGAAACAGATCAGACTTCCCCTTTCAGTTGCTACAAGTAAATGAAATAAAAATTTACGGTATTACATACACTGCCACACCAACACAAAGGAATACAGAGGTGTGGAAAAACTTGTTAGAGAAAATAAAAAACAGACTAGAAAGATATAAATATAAAACTACTACAATTTTCGGAAGATCGGTTTTAATCAACATTTTTTATTTTACCTAAATTGATTACATAGCAAATGTTCAAACCATTCCTCAAGAAATTATTACAGGAATAAACAAACTAATAAGAACTTTCTTATTTCGCGCAACACCTTACAACTGTATAAAAGCATAAAACGTTAATACAACCCAAAGATAGAGGGGGAGTATCTTTACAAGATATAGCAACTAAAATAAAAGCTTTAAGAATCAAGTACATAGGAGAACTAGTAAAAAATCCTGAACAATACCCTTTGGCACATTATATATTGTTCTGACATTATCTAACGTGTGTCGTTACAAAAACAATCAACCTCATTACTTTGGCACTTTACCACGGTTCTACAAACAATGCATACAAAGCATACAAGGAAATACACCTTTATTACAACAAAATACACGCTCCATTTACAGAAGTCTTATTAGTGCACAAGAAACCTCATTAGTGACAAGGAAAAACGTGGGTACAACTATTTTATAACCTGATTTAACCAACCTATTTTTAAGAGCCTACACGAGTTACCACTTGCTCCACCTCAAAGGAAGTGACAACATTTAGATTTATTTTATAACATGACACCCATTAGGCAAAGACTTGATTGCACAGTGGCAGAACCTCCCGAAAATGCAAATTATGTAATACCAATACACAGGAAACAGAAAGATCATTTGTTTTTTTTTACTGTAGTACAGTCACTTCTACTAAAAACTTAACCTATATTCGCAATGGTTAGTTGTGTTAAAGATAATAAAAATGGGGGGGGGGGATATAAAATCAT